>CABHPR010156028.1:80773-95356 GCA_902168415.1 Peromyscus melanophrys
GATAGATAGATAGATAGATAGATAGATAGATAGATAGATAGATAGATAGATTAGATAGATAGATAGATAGATGGAAGGATGGGTAGATGATATACATGGATGGATAATAGATAGAATGTGTTATTATGGAGTTACTCTATAATAAGATGACAGTGTCCTTACTAGACACTACAGGCTCACAAATAACAACCCAGTGGCAGGGATGAGTTATCTCTTTTGGAGTTATATTTAGTAAGGTCCCATTGATCATCAAACATTTCAGGATGTTGCCAAGGCTTTTGGTTACCACCTTGAATTGGATAGTAAGATCTTATTGCTAAAGCTATTATACTCATAGAACTTTAAGATACCAAACAGGTACTGGAAATTTCAACCTTATTGACTAGATTCTCTAGTGGTAGGAGGTGCTGTTCATGCTACTGGAAGAGAGAAGTAATCATTAATCTTACCAAGCTGTGAACCCCATGAACAAAAATAATGGCTGACCTGGAAAGACATTCTCTTTTGTGCAATAGTGGAATGAACACCATGTAAGTAACCAATCACTTTCTGGCTGAATCTAAGCTGTGCTTTACTAAATGGCTATTGTTTTATAAATAAGAAGGTAGGTAGTACAGTAGTGATTTCTATTTTGAGGCATTTAATACTAAGTAAGTAGTTTTAATCTTTTTAAATGATTAGTTTTAAGATTAACTTATTGCTGTATATTTTAAATATTAACTAATACAGTTTACTTGTAGAATATGACCTATTAATGTTTCTCACTGGAAGTTTATTAATATGTAATTTAGTGGCCATTCGTATAGAAGATAATGTTTTAAATTTCCAGCATGTATTTCAATATACCTAACATACTTAAATAAATTGTATAACTTAGAGCAAATGCATCATTTTTATAAATATTCCAAAGTATTTTCATATATTCAGGGTTTTTTGTATTTTATCCTTCCTTAGAATTTTCTAAATACAATCCAATAAAAAATTTATAAAATTTTAGTCTATAATCCCTCTTCTTTTTAATTAAAATTTTAATTTTATAAAATTACAAATTTTAAAATATGATTTTTAACCATTACATCATTTGGGTAAATATATACTTTAAAAATATTTGATGGACAGTTTAATCCTAGTTTATGCTTTTATGCTTTCAACTTACTGTCTGGCTTTAAAATCAACATGGTCTTCTAATTTGAATGTATTTGGTAGTGTTTTATAATGTTAACACTCTTTTGGTTTACCTTTGTTTTAAACAAGTCACATAAATTTCATTTTATTGCCTGATATCATTCATTTATCATTATTACTAGTGAGGATATTTAGTCTTTTATTTAATTTCAAAGTGATTTCTGTACTCAGTGATTTTTTTATTTCTTGAGTCGAGTGAGTATACGAATGGTTGTTTTCATGTTTTCTTAGATCATATGTATTCTATTTTTAATTGTACTCTTACTTTTAACATTTAGAAATTATTTGCTGCTAGTTGGGTGGCTACACAGGCAGAGGTTCTTGTCACCAAAGCTGGCTTCCTGAGTTCAATCTCAGGGACTCACATGGTAGGAAGAACAGGCTTTTGCAAGTTACCATAAGCCTGCTATGGCATATGCACACACACACACACACACACACACACACACACACACACACACACACACAAATAAATAAATAATTAAATAAATAAATGTAATTTTTAATTAGCCAGCTTTTATGTTGAGTGCGGTATATTTATTAGAGAGATGATTCACTATATAGTACATATGGGAAAGCATCACATTATCCAGAAGTACTTCAAAAATGTAGATTATAAAATGAAGAATTGTATCTTTTAGCTACATATTGAGCAAAGATTTAAAACAAAAAAAAAAAAAAACACTGCAAATTTGAAACCAGTGAAGAATGTGCATTCTATTAACCACAAAAATTAAAGTTTATTTATTTTCTTCCTCGTATACTTAAATTTAATGGCTTGAGACCACACAAATTTGTAGCCTTCTGGTTTCTGTAGAAATCCTGTGAAAATATTGTTTGGAGACAAATTAGCAAGAGCAAAACAGAGCTCAGTTAGCACATGTGGCACACACGTGGAGAGTGAATGGGGAGGGGTTGGGGGAGTTAGAACTGGGCTGAGACACAGCATCTCATCAGAGGCAAATCTAATCAGAGAACAACACCCTTTAGACAATCGACAGCAGGGAAGCCTCTCCTTTCAAGGAAACAAACTGTGAGAAAGCGGCGAATATGTGGGAAACAACCTGGGACAACTTGCTTTGTGATCATCCATCTGAGCACCAACTGTCCAACTTCTTCACAACAGTCTTTGTTTTTGGGGTTTTTTTTGTTTTGTTTTTTGTTTGTTTGTTTTTTTGTTTTTGTTTTTTTTGTTTTGTTTTGTTTTGGGTTTTTTTGGTTTTTCGAGACAGGGTTTCTCTGTGTAGCTTTTGCACCTCTCCTGGAACTCACTTGGTAGTCCAGGCTGGCCTCGAACTCACAGAGATCCGCCTGGCTCTGCCTCCCGAGTGCTGGGATTAAAGGCGTGCGCCACCACCGCCTGACCACAAGAGTCTTTATTGCTTTTCAGGTTGCTACGACAAAGTATCCGACCCAAACGACTTAAGGGAGAAATGGTTTATTTTAGACACAGTTCAAGGTGCAGCTCATCCGGGCAGGGTAGTCAAGGCATCAGGAGCATGAAGCAGCTGGTCACATGCTTGTGCAGACAGAGGAAAAGGTCCACTGATGCATGCTGCGCACAACTCCTTTTCTACACACACACATTGCAGGATCCCCATGGCAAGATGGTGTCAATAGTGGGTACCTTTCACATTTCAATGAACACAGTTAAGATAACTCTCTGCACAGGCCCGTCATCCAGGTGATCCTAGATTCTGTCAAGTTGACATTTCTCACTAAAAATCACAATGACCATAAAATTCTCCTAGAAAGCAGATTCATGGGCAGTCTACATTTCTCAAAGGCGTCTAAATTCAGTAAGATAAAATTCCAAGAGGCCTTCTTCTAGCTACTGCCCTTCACTCAAAATAATCTACATAACACGGAGGTGAATTTTGGACATTTAATCCTTTATGAGCCTCCAAGGAAGAATCTACTTCCATGTTAACTAAGACTACTGAAAAGACTCGGTTCCTCAAAAATAGGAGAAGGAGAAACTGTATTTTTGCTCTCAGCATCTACTGGCTTGCTCCCCTTGGTTCTGAGTCCTCTTCTTCCATCATTTTCAAAGCAGTACTAATGAAAGGAATTCTTATCACACTGTATCTTTGGCTTGAAGAAAACTTTTGCAAAATCTCATGCAGTTAGATAAACCTGCTGTCTAGACAGCATCTTCCCTGTAGATCGTAATATAGTTAGTTACAGGTTCTACTAGTCAAGCATTAGACATTTTAGGAGCTCTTTTTAAGCCACATAACATTTTTATTCAAGAAAAAAACTAGGATATCTTATTTATTTGATCATAGATGGATAAGACAGACTATTTTAAAAAATCGTGCCAACAAGCATTACAATCTGGTAAAAGACTTATTGTGCCAATGACAAAAAGAACTACTTTTAAAAGATGAATTATAAGGAAAAAAATCACACACAAATAAAGGAAGCAATAATTAAAGAAGGAGCCCCTGTACCCTGGAGTGTCACAGGTTGAGGGACAAGTTGGGACCACAGAAAGAACTTTTGATGGAGATCCAAAATGGTGTCACTGACTGGACGAAAATGTGACATTGTAAAAAGAATGACAGGAGACGGCTTCTGTTCTGACTGATCGCCATTTCACCTGCACCTGATAGAATGGTTGTTAAATCATAAGTCATGCAGTTTCTCGTTCAAGCCACACCATCTATTGGCTGGGGTGCTGCTGTGTAAAAGCACCCCTATTTTGTTTGGAAATACTGCTTGAGCAAAATCAGATGCTCAGACTTCGGGTGCTTTAGGTGGAGTGAAGGACAATCGAGGTAGTCTCAACAAGTTGGATTTATACCCTGCCCTTGTCAATTGAGACCTTATATTCTACTCCCTTTTATTAGCCTCATCCTAGAAGGTTGCAACAACCCTGAGGAAAAAGCCAGAGAGACAATGCTTTATCCCCTGATGTCTGGAGTGAAGGATGAAAGAGTATATTGTGTCCCATAAAATTATCCTCTCCTCTTGAAGAAAACAAGCCATGTGCTGGTATTTTTATTTCTTATCCTCATTTTCTCTTTCATCAGATATTTACTCCTAAACTATTCTTGTATACTGAACATTTATTTTGCTTATCAGCTTTTTAAAGAATACATTTTGAAGATGTGCTCAACTTTGATAATAGATTTTCACTTACTACTGTCTGTTTATGTCAAATCGAAGTGCCAAAACTTTAGAAGACTGCTTCTCATTCTTCAGCTCTGGTTTTGACAGATGTCATCCCATATCTTTATGTGTGTCTGTCTGTCTGTCTATCTATATATCTATCCATCTAAATGCATATATGTATGTATTCATGTGTGTGTGTGAAGCCTCTGCTATTCTGAAAACCATTTTTGCAGGGTTAAAATATCATCCAGTTCTATAGAAGAGTGTTTGTCTTTTCTAGAATATTTTAGATTCATTTTCCCTGTCTACAATTTTTTTTTTAACTTAACACTGAAATATTCTGGCTTTGGATTTCTATGTTACTCTTCAGGCTAAGTTTCTCCTCTCGTTTTACTAATTGCTATTAATCTTCACACTAGTTTCAATCTGCCTTCTACAACATTGTTTTAAACCTTATTTTGTTTTTGCTGATGTGTATGTACATGTCACGTGTCTGCTGGGGCCCAAGGAAGTCCCAGACAGCATCCCTTCCCTGGGACCTGGAGGTCTAGGTGCTGTGAGCTGCCCAACCTGGGTGATGGGGACTGAAAGTGCTCCTAACTACTTAGTTAAAACACCAATATAAAAATCACCAAGTTCTTAGTTGTGGCTTTATTAAATCTTCCTGGTGTGTGTGGCTTAGATTATTCTACACATTTCTTTCCTCTAATTTCTTCTATTCTTTCCAACACCAAATTTGGCTTTATTGTCTCTTTTCTTTTCTTTTTTTCTATGGGGGGGGAGGTTTAGCTAGAAGGTTTTTTATAAATTTGTAGGTTGGAGTATGGAGGAAGTAGCAGAATTCCTGCAGAGCAGGAGGGGTCCCAGGAAATGGGGTATTATAAAGCTGTTGCTTGTCTGGAGCTTTAGGGAAGGATTTACAGCAGAAACTGGCCTGAGGTAGGGGAGCCAAGGGACTGGTCATTCAGTTGGCCCAACCCCCTACCTCCTCTCAGTAATGTGCTGAAACACAGTTTCTAGGCAGAGGTGCTCATTTACAATCGAACAAAGGTCAGAAGTGACTCTGGAATTTCTGGCCTCCAGCAAGGACATTCTCAGAATGTCTCATGATTGCTTTGAGGTTCCTGCCTACCAGATGAGCGGCTATCTCCCATTCTCATCATTTTTACGGGAGGACCCCTCAGAAGAAGGACCCATAAAAGCATTAAGAACCAGACCAGAGATCCTTTATCTTCTTTGCCTGATGGCTACTGAAAACTCCCTTTGTTCTTTCATTTCTTATAATAGCCCTCGTTTACATCATGAATGCTGGCCTGGATTATCATAGTTTACTCTTTTCATTTGACGTTTTCACACCTGCTTTGTTTTTCTGGTCTAGCTTCACCTCTTCCCTCCTGCACACTGGTTTCCTCTCCCTGCAACTCTCTTCCTTAATGTCACATATATCCTATCATCCTCTCCCCCATCCCTTGAGACTTGTATTTCCCCTTTCACAGTCACCTTTCTAGTTTCATTACCAACAGAGAGAGAGAGAGAGAGAAAACAATAAAGATAAATAAAAATTACAATCTATATCTGGCAGAAAACATGCAATAATCCTCTTTCTGAGTCTAACTTATTTTACATAATTATCACTTCCAGCTTAAATTACCTTCCTACAAATGTCATGATTAATTTTTTCTTTACATCAGAATAAAATTCTGTTTTATTGCTACGGTTTCGTCATCCATTCTTCTATTGGTAGACTTCTAGTTTGGGTTGATTCTTTGATACACATGGTGCAGAAGTAAATGTGCATTTGAAAGGGTCTCTACAGAAGAACTTCCGGGTACCTGCTGGGGTGGCAAAAGGGTCCCAGGACAGGGAAATCACTATGATGCTTCTCAGGGAAGCAAGAGTAGGTCTCCCCGCCATGTGTCCTTGGGTTTGATTGCTCCTTCTACTTCCTTATTCCCACCTGGGCAGAGCACTGAAGGAAGACAGGTACAAAAGGACATGGTGTTTGTGAAGTAACAGCAGCTCAGTTACTTCTACATGACTCCCTCTGATATTTCATCGCAAATTAATAGTTGAGTATTGAAGGGTGCACAACATGCCCCAAGGATTTCCAGTCCAAAGCGTCTCGTAACCAGGCAACAGACCCAACAGACCCGGACACATTTGCCCGGCGGACACACACGCGCCCAACCAGGATAGCCATTTCCAGTCAAGGTGTCTCGCGTGACCAGGGTCCGTGAGGTCACGTAGCCACGCAAGCGCGCAGCGTGCCTACGTCATCTACGTCCACCTGGACACGCCCCGCCTTATAAAAAGCGGCCATGACTAATCTAACTCCCTCTTCCTCACACGTGCTTCCTCCCGAGGGGGCATTCACTTCCTTCTGTCTCCCCAATAAACTCTACCAGTGGATTCTGTCGTGTTTCGTGACGTTTTCTTGCAGGGTAACAGCGAAAAATACTAACAAGTATAAAAACAAAAAAGTTACACTTTGAAAATAAAACTGTAAGGAGCATACAATGAAAGGGAAATGGCTCCCGAACTCCCCTTCTTTCCACACTCAGTTCTCACTGTGCTTCCTGGCACACTGCATGACAGTATTTTTATTTATTTTTATGCCATACCAACAGTAACTCCTTTCCATCAATTTCTTGATGAAAATTGTAGGAATCACACTCTATGTACTGCTCCATATTTTTTCACGTTTATTCTTCATAGTTATTTTTCATTTAGTTTGACAACTTTCCCATAACAGTATTTCAGATGTTGATATATTCTCCTCATACTCCCCCTCTTCTTCTTTTTTTTTTTTTTTTTTTTTTTTTTTTTTTTTTTTTTTTTTTGGTTTTTTTTGACAGGGTTTCTCTGTGTAGCTTTGTGCCTTTCCAGGAACTCACTCTGTAGCCCAGGCTGGCCTCGAACTCACAGAGATCCACCTGGCTCTGTCTCCCGAGTGTTGGGATTAAAGGCATGCGCCACCACCGCCTGGCTTCCTCTTCTTTGTTAGAGACACAATGTAGGGTGTCACCCAGCCTTATTATGTTTTAAAGACTGCTTAACATTTTTTCTATAAATTCACTCAGTGTAAGTTTTACCTAATAAACATTATTTCCAGGGGTTTTTTTTTTTTTTTGAAATTGCAAATAAACATGTCACCCAATACAATAGAAATTATACATTTTTCAGCAAAATTGAGTCTTTACATAGCCTACCTGATCTGCCCAGCATGTTTCCCTGCACACCCAAGATACCCTCAGGGGTCCCCCACACAATAATTCATAACACTACCACTCAGACAAATGTGTCCACATTTCTAAGTTAGGCATCTAAGTATACTTCCAATCTTTAAGAATCAGGAATTTTATATCAAAACAGTACTAAAACGAGAGTAAGAGGCTCCCAATTAACTCTAGGCTAAGAATAAGTAATTTAAGTTTGATTTAAAAGTTTACTTTGTTAAGGGAAATAAATGTAATTATATTGAACTTACTACCAAAAAATAACAACATAGCAAATTTTTGTGCATATTTTATGACAAAAATTTTACTAGCTACTCTGTTTTGCTTGGGACTGTAGAAGTCAGGGAAGGCTCTTCCTTCTGGCTGAAAGAAGAGTGTTATCTGCAGGTGAGCAAAATAAATACGAAGACCTCACTCAGACTGTGGTGGCTGAGGCTGTAACTCAGTGATACAGCACCTGACCAGCATTTTCAAGGTCCTTAGATCAATTCCCAATGCCACACACAATAAAGAAAAACCCTCAGGGTAAAAGTATGTCTAGGGTGTGGACTGAACCAGAAGGTAGCCAGCATGGCAGTAAGTACTGTGGGAAAGCAGAGCCGGAAGTGTGAAATAAAACCAGAGAAGCAGCTCAGTACTGTGTACATCACTGAAAACAGTTTGCCTTTATCCCAAATAAAACGGTAGGACATCAGAGGGATTGTAAATGGCAAGTGACCTAATTTCATTTGCATTTTAATAAGCTCATCTGATGTTTTGAGAGGATATTGAAAGATGACAAGCTGGCAGAGAGTTTGTTGGAGGATGTAATCTAGGTGAGAAAGAGGGCAGCAAGGAATGGTTAAACCTAAATCAACGCTGAGGAAACTCGCCTGAAGAAGAGAAGAAACGTCAAACTGAGGTCAGTAAAGTTCAGCACTGTAGTAAAGGAGCATTAGAGAAGAGAGAAAAGTGAAAGGTACTAGACTGCTGATAGAATCTTGAAACTTACATAATAAAGGAGACTCAATTATTGATGACAAATCTAAACCCAGTTATGACTTCAGGAAAAGACAACTGAGGTTCGATGAGATCCCAGGCACTGAGGAATGAGCAGTTGAGGAACTAAGAGGGGAGGGCAATGAAGTATTGGCTTACGTGGACATTGAAAGCCATCTTCATTATGATCAGAATGAACTCAGACAGTGTGCTGGTGAGCTAGAATCTGTGAATGATGATGGGGGCTTAGACACTATAAAGAAAAAGAAGCATGTCAGTAATAGAGTTCGATACCCTCACCCTTATTCAACATTCGAATAGTTATTCTGGAGAAAGCCTTTATAGGTTCAAATGTAGAACACTTATAAAAAATCTTTGTGCTTAGAGCAGTTTAGGGTCATGGTTACAAGAACTAATTCTTGGAGCCAGACATCATGAGCTTAGATATCATCTGCTATTTATCAGCAGGATGACCTCAAAGGGGAGGGAGGTCAATGCTTTATCTCATCTGTAAATTAGAGATGATGAAAGTAGTTCCCTCACAAGGTTGCTCAAAGTCTTATTTGAGATAATGTATAAAAAGCACCAGTGCCTGGCACACTCTAAGTACTGTGTAAGTGTTTGCCATCAATAACGTCACATTCTTTACTTGTGTATCATAGGGCACTTCAAGGAAATAGTTACCACAGGCATTGTAAGTTGGCTGAGCAAAAGTTTTCAGAAAGCAATCGCTCAATGCCTTTAAACAGCTGTCCTATTTCCAGATGTTTATCCTTTACCTATACTTAGCCTTTTGTAAAATGATATACATATAAAATATCTTCCTATGTAATTTATAATAGTGAAGAGTTTAGGAAAATTTTAATTCTTAAGTGTACCCTATACAATTTTCTAAAAGAACACTTTAGCCCCCTAAGGTCTTAACGGAAAACTTCTTCAGAATATATTATTGAGTGAACAAAGATCATGTACATACTTTATTACACTTGACACGGACATATGTATTTTTCTATATGTGTGCTTATAATTGAATATAGTGTACTTGACACATTCCACAGGAAGACTCTAGGAGCCTCGCCAAGGGGAAATCCAGGTAACGGAGATAAAAGAGATTTTACCCATCACCAGTGTGTTAGAACGAGAAAAACAATTAGTCTCATATCCTCCTTCACATCCCGACGAGTCTGTCACCCACATTCAGTCCATAAATGCATGACTGCATAAGATTATGTTCAGTTTTAAAAGTGTAAAGTCCAATGTGAAACTGCTCAGCTTCTGCTCCACATGGACACTCTATTTGTAAAGCACACAGAAATATAGATATTTTGGTTGAATTTTGTATGTTTTATTTGCAAGGTTTATTATAGTAAAGTTCATAAAAAGGGGAAAAACTTTACTTTTGAAAGTTTATATTCTGTCATTTCAATATTTTGTGCTATGTACATGCTTAAAAACTAATATTTTGGATTTAAATCTAAATATTGGGACTTCAATTTCATTATTAAGTACAAATCATTCTAGAACATATTTCTGTTTTTTCTCTCTTTTGGTGTTTAACCTTTAATTTATTATTTCACAATTGCAAATGTATACATAATGAACTGTGATCACATTCACCTCCATTATTCTCTTATTCTTCCTATCCACCTCTTATTCATTTTGTCCCCAAGTCACCCTTGCATTTTCATGGTGTGTGTGTGTGTGTGTGTGACAGCTTTTAATTAGGATTCCTGCATGATGGTGGGTGGGGATCACTTCTTGAGCAAGCATTATTTACCAGTGTCTACACCACTGAGTGTTATGACCCCTCACCTCACTGATTGCCTAAGTCCCTTGTAAGCACTGGGAGAATGTAGGAAGAATCTAAGCATCATCCTTGGGTGCTTCCGTACTCACCAAGAGAAAGATGTTCTGTGCAAGTAGAGAAATCCTGTCAGCAGTGAAAGTGGAGCTCATCCAGGGTTCAGATGGGGCTATGGGGCTAGCAACCTTGTTTCTGGTGGGGACTTTGAGAGAAGTCAAACTTGATATGTATTTTGTTTATTCAAGGTCTCTTGGGAAAGAGCAGTATCTATCTATACATTTTACACAAAAGAATAACATATAACTCTAAAGGGTGTCCTTCACCTTAAGGCAATGCCAAAGTTATAAGGCCATCTGACCTTTAACTTCAGTGGTTTCTAGTGGCGCTGCAGCTAAAATGCCATCTTTATTTAAACCTAAATTTAGAATGAGGTGATCTGGCAGCTCAGGACCCTGCGATAAAATATTGGTAAATAGTGCACTGATCCATGGCTCTTGATGAGAATGTAGGACACTAGTTTTTCTAAAACGTCCTAAAACCATGACACACACAGAAACGAAAATACTAAAGGAGAAGGAGTAACTGAGATTCTGGGAGGGGACGTTGAGAATTACCTACAAACAGAAGCTGATCTTTCTTTTCCCTCTCTCTCTCTTCCCCGAATCCCTGTTAATGGCGGCGCAGCTCTGAGCTGGAAGAGCAGGCGCGGTTTCGATGCCACAGGCTGTAGCTGGTGTGTGAACAGAGACTGCTTTCCAACCCTGAACCAAAATATAAAATTAACTTCAAAATGACTTTCTGTTTCCGTTTGTTTGCTCACAAGTTACAAAGCACTGATAGATATTTGAGGAAAATGAAGTTGATCGGCTCAAAGTTGTCCAACCGAAAAGAATAGCTGCTTTGTGAAGCAGATGTTCCTGAGAAACCTCTAACCTCAGCCCTCCAGGCTGAGCCCCACCTCCCTTCTGAAGTCCTGCAGAGGGGAGAGTGCCAGGGTGAGAAAGGCCCTGCCACACATAGACTACCGACCAAAGAGAGGTGATTTTCATGCTAGGTGGATTCCAAAGGCGTACATCGAGTTTCAATCAAACTGTGGAGTCTACCTGTTTTCCAGAGTAGGGCATTGTGATCTGGAAAGCCTTGGAAACTCACTCCAGTAACTTGGAAACTGAAAGTTCAGTCCTGAACAGCCACAGAGATGAGTACAATTAATAGACTTGGGCTAAATATAATGGCCATGGCATGAATATGGACAGTTCTCTCTAGGGACCCGTAGATGAAAAGGCTTCTTTCCCAGAAACGCACTACTGGGTGGCAAAATCAGAAGATATCTTTAAGTGGTAAAATGATAAGCCAATGGGGCAGAGGGCTAGGACCATAGTCTCTTTCCCTCTTTGCTTCTTGGTTCATAAAGTGAGTTGTTTGCTCCACCACACACACCCTCAATATGACATGCCACCCTCAGCAGGGAAACAAGGCGCTGGAGGCATTTAATCTTGAACAGAAACTTCAGACCCATAAACCCCAATCAATCTTTTCTCTTTATAAACTAATTTCATGTTGTAATTTGAATAAGATGTCCCCATTGACTCACTTGTTTCTGGAAAGTCATGGAAACGTTAGTTGATTGCGCTCCAAGAGAAAGTGGGTTATTCGGATGGGGCCTTGAGATTTTTAGAGCCTGGTTTTTCTTATTTCCTAACTTCAGACTCCCCATGGCTAGTCCCCTTAAGCGTCTTCTGCCATGCTATTTCTGCCGTGATAGATTGTGTCCTCAAACAGTGAGCCTGGACCAGGCTTTTTCTTTGGGGCCACCAACCTGCTCCCAAATCATGACACAGAGACTTATGAGTTTTGAATGCTCAGCCTAGCTTAGGAACATCTCTGACTAGCTCTTTTAACTTAAATTAACCAATTTATCTTTGCTGTAGGATGTTCTGTATGCTGTGAATATGTGTGGCTCTGATTGGTTGATAAATAAAACACTGATTGGCCAGTAGCCAGGCAGGAAGTATAAGTGGGACAAGGAGATGAGGAGAATTCTGGGAAGAAGAGGCTGAGTCAGGAGATGCCAGCCTGCAGTCCAGGGAGCAGCATGTAATGGCACAAGGTAAAGCCACGGAACACATGGCAACATATAGATTAACAGAAATAGGCTGAGTTTAAGTGTAAGGGTTAGTCCATAGTAAGCCTGAGCTAATGGCCAAGCAGTTAAGATTAATGTAAGCTTGTGTGTCTGTATTTGGGACCAAGCAGCTGCAGGTGGTGGATGGGAGAGATTTGTCCCAACCACAGGGCCAGGGTGGGACACAAGAAAACTTTAGCTACAATCTACCATTTGCCTCAGGGCTTTTCACTTTTTCTTACTTTCTTGTTGTCCCTATGTCTGGCTGGTTGAAGGCTGCCTGGCCTCTGGCCCCTGGGCATGTCCCTCCTTCTCTCTTCCTTCTTCTCCTCTCATTCTTCCTCTCCTGAGCCTAGATTTCTTCTCTTTATTCCCTCTGCCCTGCCAGCCCCACCTATCCTTTCCTGCCCAGCTATTGGTCATTCAGCTTTCTATTAGACCAATCAGGTGCCTTAGGCAGGCAAAGTGAAACAAATGCAACACATCTTTACACACGTAAACAAATGTAGCATAAACAAAAGTAACACACCTTCACACAGTTAAAATAACATTCCACAGCATAAACAAATATAACACATCTTTGCCTAGTTAAAATAATATTGCATGACATGATCCATATTGAATTCTCCATTCCTTTAGCTACTTATCTAAGGTATTTTGTTACAGCAGTAAGAAAAATGGCTACAACAGTCTCCCAAGAATATTGTTAGGGTGGCAAGGCTAATACACCAGTTCTCAAGTAAATTCCAACATCATCTGGCTTCCCAGCAGTAATTATGAGAATTCCCACCAATACTTTCAAGGGCTAGAAGCCAGGATTGTGCAGTGTATGGGCACTTAAGGCAAGACAAGTCAGATGTAGACAGAGTTTTTCATCCCAACCAGTGGTCAGCTCTGTCCTGCCAGCCACTCGCAAATTGCTGTGGAATAGTCCTCTCTTATACTGTAAAGATTTGTCACTTGAATTGGTTTAATAAAACACTGATTTGCCAGTAGCAAGGCAGGAAGTCTAGGCAGGGTGACCAAACTAAGAATCCTGGGAAGGAGAAGGGCAGAGTCAGGAATCACCAGTCAGATGCAAAGGAAGCAAGATGAGAATGCCATACTGAGAAAAGGTACCAAGTCACATGGCTAAACATAGATAAGAATTATGGGTTAATTTAAGTGTAAGAGCTAGTTAGTAGAAAGCCTGAGATACATTTATAAGTAATATAAGTCTCTGTGATAATTTGGGAACTGACTGCTAGGTTTTGGTAGTTGCTGGTAGGACAGAAACTTCCTCCTACACCAAATAACCACATAGAGACTTTTTATTAATTATGAAAGCTCAGCCAATAACTTAGGCTTGTTTTTAGTTAGCTCTTATAACTCAAGTTAATCCATTTCTATTCATCTATGTACTGTCCTAAAGCTCATTTACCTCATTTATCTACTTCCATGCTGCTTTTTCTGCTTCTTAGCTGGCAACTCCTGAGACTCCACCTTTCTCCTTCCCAGCATTCTCTTAGTCTGGCTCTCCTGCCCAATCTCTTCCTGCCCAGCTATAGGCCAGTCAGCTCTTCATTAACCAATGAGAGTAATACATATTTACAGTATACAAAGACTGTTCCACAGCATCAGATCTGGAGATGATCTGAAAACATAACTGGGTAAGGAAGGTCAGGATACATCACAATTTTCTCAAGTAGATTTAGCTTTTCCCTTGCATCTCCTCATTTACCAACCAAATCACACATATTCTAATGTTTATTTTATTTGGGATGCTGTGATGCCTATTCCTCATTGTCAACTTGACTATATCTGGCATGAATTATCCAGATATGGAGGGCACACTTGTGATCTAGATCTCGAGGCAGGAAGACAACATGCCTTTGATCCAGATCTTGAGGCTGGAAGGCACACCTTTAATCTGGGTCATACCTTCTGTTGGAATACTATATAAGGACAATGGAAGAAGGAAGGGTGTTCTTTGCCTGCTTGCCCTCATCTCCAACAGCCCATCCATTCCTTCTTGGAGATCATAGCAGATCAGCTGAGACACCCAGCCTTGTGGGACTGACCAGCTACTAGATTCTTGGACTTTCTATTCATAACTAGCCATTGTTGGACTGCAGCCTGTAAGTCATTCCAGTAATTTC
>CABHPR010156028.1:95456-117601 GCA_902168415.1 Peromyscus melanophrys
CATGTAATTTCATATATATATATATATATATATATATATATATATATATATATATATATATAATATATATGTGTGTGTGTGTAATACATATATATATTACAGAGAGAGAGGGGAGAGAGAGATGGTGGTGGGGGGACAAAAAGATGATCGAGAGAGAGAGAGAGAGAGAGAGAGAGAGAGAGATTGTGGGGGAGACAATAAGATATCATCCCAATGAAAAGTGCTATGTGTCCTAAGGAAAGTACTCAGCCTCTTTCTTTTGTGTACTGAGAGAAGGGTACTTCTTCATTCACAGAAAGAAACATTTACAAAAGCAATTCTTTCCAGATACAGAAGCTAGAAGAGGAAACGGTACCTCCTCTCTCCAGTCCCACTGAGTTCACGGCAGAAGGCACAATGCCCAACCAGCAAAAGCAGCTCTACCCATCTAACAGATGGTCAGTCTATCTGATTGAGAGCACAGCCAACTCAGTACATTGAGACAGAAAATAAATAGGGCCCCAGTGTCCCTTATTAACATGGCTTTCGAGGTGCACTGGGTTTAACGCCTTGTTCATGGACTGCAGAATCTTGCCAATTATAAAAGAAAGTGTGATCTCTTTCAATGAATTCATCCTGAGCAGGAAGCACCCCTGCTTAGTGCTGAGGGAGTCATGGGATGCAATCTCTGTCTTCAAGGAGTGGACAGTCTAGCTAGGAACGTACATTTGCACCGCAGAGAAACAAGGCAAGGAATATTAAACACTGTAGCATCAAATGCTATCAGTTATCTGAAGCAAAGGAACATGGGTTTGCCTGACATGACTTTCCAACAGAGAAGGGTCACATGTGGACCCAGGAGGACAGGAACAAAGACAGGTGAAGAGAGGAGCAAATGAACCGCTGGGGAGGCACAAACAGTGGTCTGCTCCTGGAGTGTGAAGAGGCCAGGCTGCCTTGAGCTGGCCATCTGTGCCCTGCTAATAATTCCACTTATAAATTATGAAAATCAAGGCAAGGAATATGTTGATCTAATGAATATACAAATGCAAACTATGATATGATTCATTTTTCCTTCTGATTTCCATAGTGTACCCATGACAGTTGCTTCAGAACTACATTGTGGTTCCACGCATCAAACTAAGAGGAAGTATTTAAAAGAAAGAAATACTTTGTAATTTTCTCTACTATCCTAGGTTTTCCTTGTTCTTATTTAACATAAGCACACTTTTATGGTACTGACCATAGTTGCTTAAATTTCTTTCTTTGTGATATGACACCATTGGGAGCTGTATTAATTTAGGGCAAATGTGTCCCATTTGCTTTCTATGACAATGACTGAAAATTTAACCTAAAGATGTAACCTAATTATTTTCCTGTATGAAGCTGGTAAGGAGTCCAGATGGCCAAAACCACAATATCAGCATCCTGTGGGATTCAGAGGAGGAAACAAACCATCAGGGAAGAGTGAGGAAGACTGTGGAGTGAGTTTCATGGATTTGACAAGAAGAAAGGTTGTCTGTAAAACTTGTCTCCATTGATGAGGAACATGACCTCAGTACAATGTAGTTGATGATCAGAAATAAATATTTCTAATAATTAACAGACTGAAAACTTTGTGAGCACATTTGGAACACATTGCATTTACTCTGTTGTAAGCACAGTATTAGTTTTTTTTGTTTTTTTTTACAAAAGAATAATGACCCAAAATGCTTTTATTTTCCTTTAAATTTATTATTTCCTCCTTGCAAAAAAAAAAAAAAACCTTAATGCCTATAAAAACGTTAGGCAAAAATTGAAATTAATGAAGAAAGCATGGATATGAGTTTGGAGTAGTCCGTGGGGAGCTAAGACCATCTGGCTGTATAGCTCACAACTCACCGGACACGTGTTCCTTTAACTGTACACTGCTCGATAGTTTCGTGCTTTTGGATGAAGACCACATGAGAAATTAGCAGCCTTCTGCTCAAACTGCTAAGTTTGATCCCCAATACCACATCCTGGAAAATCAGATGTAACACATATCTCTTGTGATTTGACAAGTTCGTCTTCACAGAACTCTAAGATGAGATGCTGCTTCTCAGTCAGCGTCTGTGAACAAATGGACCGGAGGATACACTCTGTCCGCGGATGATGGACGGGCTGACAAGACGACACTGTCCATCGCCACCAAATAGATATGTGTTCTCATTGAGCCTCCTAAAAAGAGAGAACATACATCAAAGCTCCTCCAAATTCAAAAGAAAGTCTCCAACAGCAAAACATTTTTAGCATTCTGAAAGGCTTTCCAAAGCAAGCACATGTGACCCACATATAGGAAGACAATGAGTGGGGACTTCCTATCACTTCATAAAGAAGCACCAGGGCTGTAGGCTACGTAGACAGTAAGCAGGAGAGCCGAGGAGTTGACAGTATAATGGAGAAATGGATGGAGCATGGGCCAGACAAACTTGGGATAGAGGACTCCCAGCCTGGGTAAATTACCTAATCTGGCAAGGCCTCACCATAACATCATTGAAACACAGCAATAATACCACAGCTCCAGGTGATTTTAAGTACTATGAATAACATTTTCATCAGAAATAATGACGAGAAAGCCCTAGAACTTCTAGCTACTGTTATGATCTTAGCTACGTTCACATCAATATTGACTCAACATGAAGAAACTACAAGCTAAGAAACTACAAGCTAAGAAACGGGCACGATTTCCTACGTTACAAGGCCTTCCATCCTCTAAGTTCTGAAGTTAGAACTATCTCAGTATGCTGTGGTAATATATTTTATTATTTATCTTCTTAGTTGGTAGCATACTTTTACCTGGCCCAGATCACAGTGCTTCTTTTTATGAAAATAGATGTAGTATTACAAGGATACTTTTATTCAGAACCTGGCCACCTAAGCATGAACCATCTCCTCAATAGGAATAAAACACCATGGTTCCATCATTTTACTACAAGTTGGGCAACGTGCTGGAAAATGCTTTTGCTCATTTTTCGCTCCTTGTCTAATCAATTTTTATTCTTGTCATAGTTACATGAAGTAGAGATGGAACTGGCTAAATAAAGTGAAAAATGTTTTCAATTGCATTACTAAGCAATAGGTGCATTATTTCATAAATGAATAGTGCTACCCATATTCATGTAATTGATAAATCAAAATATCGTTTAGGAGAAGCATGAGTGTCCAATTTTGCATTTAAATGCCTGCATTAGCTGTCAGCTGGGCTAAACCCACAAAGACAAACAGCTCTACAGTGGGTACATAGATGAGGGTATTCATGGTCCACTTTTTCTAGTGGATGTAACACTGTAATCATGAAGATGCTTTCTGCAATTACTTCCTTCATAGTTTAACTGAAATTTCCTATGCCTTTTACTGATTGTGCACTACCTATGTGACCCATACTTAATTTTTGAGCCTTTAAAAATTCCAATTCCTTCCATTCTATCTCTGTATCATATTTATTGACATTTTTGTTAGCTAGTAAAGTAAAATTTCAAAATACTATATATTAGACTATATAAGGCACTGTGGAGCATATTGTTTGATGTTAATATTGCTAATATATGTCTCTATTTTTATGCTACTGGAATTTTCTAAATTAACGGATATTACTAAGTAGCATTACTCTGCTATGTGATAACACTGGTGTTATGTGCATGTGAGTGTGTGCTTGTGTGCATGTGGATATCTACAAGAATGAAAGAAGAGAAAGAAAAAGAGAAAAGGAGGGAAGAGGGGGGAGACATCATACCATCAAGGGTTAGTTGTGAAGATGATCAAAGAAAGGCCAATTGAGTGTTATAGCTAGAGGATTCTAAGAGGGGCTACCTTTAAAGAATATATCTTACTTCTCATTCATTTATTCAATCAGCGCTTCCAGCTCCTGTTAGGGGATGAGCATATGGTCAAGTGTATATACATTAAGCCTGCAAATTACACAGTCCTTGCCCTCAGGGACCCTTTGAAGGGTGGAAGACTTTAAAGACTCCAAATCAATGAATGATCTACAGGGCCATAAATGAAATAAATATTTTAATAGAATGGTATCCAAGGTGAGGGCACTGGGGGAGGCTCAGATTGCAGAAAAAATAGAGTGTGGTATCTGGTTTCTTTTTAACAAAATGAATAAGGAATATCCAAAGGTGGACAGGAATAAAGGGGGATTTTAAGAGTAGAAAACTTCTCACTGAAAGAATTCAGTGGAGTGTTATAGCTTATGATGGTTGATAAAATTAGCAGTGGTTTGTCTGGGGTGTGTGAATACAAGAGTCTACTGTAGATGTAGACAGGGGAAACGCCTACTGAGGCTACAGCAAGAAAACAACAAGTGTGCAAACAAATCTAAATAAAGAAGAACATTTTTTTAGCAGTGTGGCCAGACTATTAGTAGCTCACAAATAACTTTAATGGTAAAGACGAATCGGTTAACTCATAGGAAGGGTCTAAAAAACCCAAATGAGAACAGAGGTTAGTGAGCGAAAACAGCCATGTGCAGGTGACCTGAAAATGGGGTTTATGGCATCAAAGAACATAGCTCCTATTTAATAGGGTGTCACCAGTGGATCCTAAGCCAATTGTTACATTGAATAGTATCCTAAGGTTACTGATTTCTTAACTCATATGAAGCAAGAAATCCACATTTCTGTGTGTATTCTCTCAATTTTAAATGTTTCCGACTAATATCTGATGTGTGTGTGTGTGTGTGTGTGTGTGTGTGTGTGTGTGTATTCAAACCTAGACAATTATTATGGACTGTTTCTGGCCTGTGGTTTTCTATTCCATATCCTGTGATTTAATGCAATATTGCATACCAGTAGATCTCAGTGGACAGAATGTTTTGGACAAATTTCCTACATTTTCCTATTGTAATAAGGTATGTTCAGCTTCGTATTTTATAAATAATGAAAGCCCTTTCTCTCAATATGATGGCCAGAGAGTCTCAGCTCCCGGACCAGTAGGCTCAGTGTCGGGGAATGTTGCTATCTGTGCTTTGAGGATGACATTATTGTTATATCCTCACAGCTAAGAGCAGAAGCCACATTCTCACATAGCTAAAGGGCAAACAAATTGAATTCCCTCTTCTAAGCCCTTTCCAAAGGGCAATAGTTCCACCCTCATGGCTCAAACAGTTTCTGAAGACCCCACCTCAAACACTATTGCAATGGAAATAAGTTTCAACTTGAGTTTGGAAGGATGGGAACAGTCGAACTATAATATAGACTAAGTTTTGCTCATACAGAATGAGACTTGAGGTATAATATAAAAGTTTTTTTTTAATTCTGTACCTCACTCAACATATCTGTAATGAAAGGAATTATAATCCTACCAGGATGCCAGCAACGTTGCACAGAAATATTTGGGGGAATTATCACAAGATTAACTGTAACGAGAGCTTTCTCCCACAGGGAGACAGTTTAATGATATCATACCACTTTTAGAATTGTAAATTATGTGCTGGTCATAATGGTCATTGAAATGCACTCTTGAAAGCCAAAGAAACAAAAGCACTTCTCATTAATTTTAATTGTCAACGTATATTTTCCTTTCAGATACCTCTGCTAGGGAGTCTGAACCATCCCAGCGGTTCCACGTTGTCCTCATTTCTGACTGTTTAGATACAGACAACAAAGATGATGGTCAACTTCTCCATCACATCTGTAAGCTCTCAGAAGCCAGATCCTGAGAGGACCCAGGCCTTAGCTGAGCTTTGCCAGCAAAGGTATCATTTTGCTTTGTCAAATTAAATTCAAACATTCAATATTCTGTAGAAGACATGTCCAAGTGGCCAATGATTACTGCTATACCACACACACACACACACACACACACACACACACACACACACACACAAATAGGTCAAATGATAAAAGCATTATGAACACTGTATTTGTACAAAAAGATAAATAGAAGAGAGTCTGTGAGCTAACAGAATAGAGCAATGGGTGTCTCTAAGAAGTGAAAACATGACTGATACTTCCCTTATCTTTTCTTATTTTCCTATGCAACTCTTTATTGTACTTTCAAAAGTTCACACAATTCAAGAATGTAGTATACATAATGTTCACAATGAGTATGTGTTACTTCCTTTTTCTTTTTGTTTTCATGACGACACTAGGGATTGAACTTACCAGGCGAGCACTCCACCACTGAGCTACAACCTCATCCCTGAATTATTTGTGCCATGGAAAAAAGAGGAGGACTGGCTTGCACAATGAATATTGGTGCACAGCATGGAAATGCAAGATGGTTGCTCTCAAGGATGAAGGTAACAGAAAAATGTAAACTCTTCTCTCCCTGAATGGGAGCGCAGATAAAAAATATGTGTAATTCTATGTAAGTACACTTTTAATGTGTTGTATTTGCTGTTTCCTTTCAGTTAGTGACTGTGACACACACACACACACACACACACACACACACACACACACACACAGAGTCTTGTCATCAGAGTAAGCAAATAAACACTACACAGATTTTCAAAGAAGCAAATCTCTCTTGATATTCAACTTTGAAAACTAGAACAATACTACATAACATACTGAAAAAAACACTGAAAGCTGTTCATTGTGACATCATCATGGTATGTGTGACAGATTAGATTTTTAACTTGAGCTGCACCAAGTGTGAGTGTATTATGCTGAAATAAATAAATAAATTTAGAAGACCAGAAAATAATATTCAAGCCAACCTTTTGAGATGGCCTTGTTTCACAATTGTATCAATGCTAACAACAATGCCAACAGCAGAAATATGGAAGAATAAGTAAATATAATTATGTCTCACTCAGCAAAACTGTAAAATTAGGATGTCTAGAAACAGACAAAATGTTGGTCTCTTTGGACAGCATGGATATTTGTTATTAATACTTAGTGTTCCTTTGAGAAGGGGAATAGCTCATTACAGCTACAGAGAATCTCAGTAAGAAATTTCAAGGATTCAAAATAACACTTAATTTCCTTAGAAACCAAAACTGATGCTCTGGATGCTCCCACTAGCTAAATGTGTCCTTGGTGTGCCGAGTGAGGGATAAATAATGTTAAGTATGCTACCACTTCTGTGTTCCTGTTGCAATTAATGTAACCCTCTAGGGAGAAAGGGGTATCATGAAACCCCCTGGTACCTAAAATTGGACATTAAATTGAGCCAGACCTTCACAACTACCTAAACTACACTTTTTAAAGCATACCGTCTGAGACATCGGAGTCATAAAAAAGGCAAATTTGATACTCCAGGGCTTGCTTCTCTAACTACCTGAATGAATTAGGGGAATAATTTAAATAACAGGAAAATCTGGCTTATTAAGAAAATACTTGTTAGAATAACAAACACCATGTGTGCATTAGTCAGCAAGTTCTACTTTCTCGAGTGTGTATAGGAAACAGGGTGTGTTGACCAATCTTCTTCTTCATCCTCCTCCTCCTCATCATCATCATCGTATTTGTCAACTCAGACAGCACCACTCTCACATGTAGTTAGTGTGTTCTTCATTCCATTTGTCAGCTCACCATGATTTTAAAAGAATTTTAGACTTACAGGAATTAGATGTCAGATCATATCCATCTAGACACCAGAGAGTAAATTCTGCCAAGCACTGTTTATCATTTCCTTTATGTGGATCCTAGACATAGATGTAGCCACACTCCTCCATGAATCTTAAAGGTCAGGCAGTCCATTCCTTTCACTTTGATGATGAGGGAGTTGAGAGCAAGCAAGGCTCAGTGGTCTTCACAAGATTACTTACTGCTCTGAGTATCTGCTGCGGAATCCTAGAGCAGCCATTAGCCCATCCTGCAGATACCCTGTGTGCATTCTGAACATACTGTGAGCAACGAAACTGGGAGGAGAAATATTCATGAAGGAAAAATTTCAGAAATCTACTAATGAATCAATGACATCTCTTTAAAGGACTATGCTGGAATAAAGAGCGCATAAGCTTGGCTGGTTCGAGAGCCAGGTCCACAGAGCTAACGAAAGAGTGTCCAAACCGTAGACAAGACCCTGGGTGTATTAGAGCACAGTTAGCCCTTTCAAATTCACTTGAATATCAAAGAGTTAAAATGAACAAAAAAGATGAAGATAGGCATGGGGATGCAGATCTCAGCGTTCTGGAGGCAGAGACGGGTGATCTCTGTGAGCTGGATCCTACACACTAAGACCCTGTCCAAGAAAGAGGGAGGAAGGAAGGGAAGGAGGGAGAGAGGGAGAGGAGGCAGAAAGGAGGGAGGAAAAGAGGGAGGGGGAGAGGAGGCAGGAGGGAAGGAACAGGTATGGAGGGAGGGAGGGAGGGAGGGAGGAAGGGAGGAATACAGAAGGAGCAGAAGCAGCAGCAGCAGCTGGTTCCCGAGCTACAAACCAGTTCTATCCAGAAGTCACACAGGATTAATGGATGATTTTGATCTATTGGAGAGAGAAGATGTATGGGTTAGGTATCTCCCCCTATAAAAAAAAAAAAAAAAAAAAAAAAAAACCCTCAAACTGTTGTCAGGATGAAAGCACTTACATCATCAGAGTGCGTGTGCTTTCTGCTTTGATGTGTTCCTTGTTCCCCAACACATGGGAATAAAACAAAAAGACAAAGGGAAAGGGGCAAAGGGGATCAAAAGCAAAATAAGGCAGAAAAGATATTCAATATAGTTTTGAAATATATCCTAAAACTGTCACTTGATCATCCAAGAACAGGAAATAACCACTGAAGTTTCATTTACTGTGAGCAAGGGAAACACACACACACACAGACACACACAGAGAGACACACATACACCGACACACAGACACACACAGACACAGACACACACACACAGACACAGACACACACAAACACACACACACACACATACACACACACACACACACACACACACACACACACACACACACACACAAAGTTTAAAGTGCTCCATTAGGTAGCTCAAGGGATAAAAAAAGTCTGTAATGGAAGAAACATTTAAGTAAATTACAACAGAATATCAGAAAGCAAACTGAAGGAATCCTGCAACCGATGTTTAGGAACAGACCTGTAGGGCTGAAGACGCAGCTCACTTGTCAGTCCTTGCTGGGCATACCCAAGATGGGGGCACTCTTTCCAGGACTGCCTAAGCCAAGTCGGATGGTGCATGCCTGTGCTAGGGATGTGGAAACAGGAAAAGCAGAAGTTCATGGTCATCCTCAGCTCAAGACAAGCTTGGGAGACCTAGGACCCTGTAAAAATAAGAAAAGAATATGAACATGTAAGCTGAAGCTCAGCCTTTAAAACTGAAGTTCATTGATTGGTAAAAAAGAACACTTTTAAAGTAAATGACTTTTGATAAAAGGCTAAACGGACTGAATGTCACAGGAGAACCTAGAACAAGGAAAACAACAAATTTTCAGAAAGTTGAAGCTACAATATGAGGGTCAGGAGCAAGTATTTGAAATGGCAAACAAGTATCAAAAGAAAAAAACAATAGGACCCTCCCCTGTTTAGCTGAAAAAAGAAAATGGGAAGATTCAACTAAAACCAGTAAATAAACAAGACTCAACTATTACTAGAAATGAAAATGAGTCATCCTTCCAGATGTAAAATGCATTTTAAAATTAAACCAATGTGATAAATACAGGCACACAGACACACACATACACACACACACACACACACACACACACACACACACACACACCTAAATAGCGCATTATATAAATGAAAAGTGACATATAAAATATATTATAGATTTTTTTCTGATTGCCTCAGGAGTACAGAATTCAATAACAGAAAAACTGTTCAATATTATACTAACAATTGTGCAAGAAGCAAAGTCATATGATCATAAAAACAGGTACAGAATGAATGCATTTTATTCATTTCAAATGTGATTTTGAAAGTGCATTTAGAAAATAAATATAAATTTTAATGTTCATTGAACTCTAAGCCTGAGTCAATGTAGTAGAAACCAAGTTCTATGTGCCGGCAACTTCTGTGGCGAAAGGGATTTCTCACTAATAGATCGCACAGGAGGTATAGGATACAAGGTCAAAATAAAGATTATGAAAGTGTGAGCATAGCAATTATAATCAAATAGAAAACATAATTGAAAATGCCTACCCAGTAGAAGAATATAGCAACATTAATATCATTCTGACTCCGGCAGTAAACCCAAGGAGACACTGAAGGACCTAAGTTATTAAAGTACACAGAAGCAGCCTAGACTACATGGGTGCGTATTTACAGACGGAACAGTTCAGATTACAGAGACGTCAGTTCTTTTCTTGACTTTTAATTTTATACACACAAATATTAGAGTTTTGTGAGGAGCATATGAAGCCTCAATTCTTTAAGTAAGCTGAGCTAGCAAGCCTGTATTAATCAGATTCCATCCAAAATCCTACATTTACTTCAACGGTCCATGTCAGGTCTATTGGCTTCTATTCATTGCTAACAGTGGTTGCCCAGTCTCCATCCTTATGCTACCCTTTGGACTTTGGGGTTCTGATCCCTAGTGTCAAGGCTGGCCACCCCAGCACCTTCCTCCTATCTCACAGGCTGTGTAGTTTCCCATAGCTTTGGAAACACCCCTCCTGTCCTGCATCATGTGGTTGCGTAACCTGTCTGGAAGAGCAGAAGTAGACCATATCCACCAGATCGCTTAATCCACATTTAGCTCAACTTCTAATACATAGTCAAAACCTTTCCAAAGGAACATTTAATGCATAAATGCTTCAGTTCTGCTAACATATGTCTCATAATGGGTGTGCCGGTATCCATAATGTTTTTTCTAGCCCCTGGAAATAGGATTTTCAGGCCAAAATAATGACTCACTGAGGTGCCATTTCTAGAAACCTAGTCATTTCTACCTAGAAGACTGGTCGATTTCAGGAAGTAATGAATAAGTTACCCAAAGGAAAGTTAAACCATAAAATAAATGGAAGCTTTGCAAGGTTTTTGGTGAGTTAAAGCAGCATTTTTTTTTTCACAAAAGAAAAATAACCTTGAGTAATTTTTAATGTGTGAAATTCTGATTCTTTTAGAATTAAAAAGCAATGGGAAAAACACAGTTTTTGAAATTTTTTTTTATTAAAAGAAACCTGGATAATGACAATAATTTATAAGGTTGTTTTTAAAAATACATCTTACATATGAAGCTGTAAATTTAACTTTCAAACATGTTAATTTAAAAAAAAAAACTATGCAGGTTGAAGAATTTGCTCAGTCTGGCTTATTTTTTGGCAGTACTTTCTTCGATGTGGAAAAAAAGTGCACTGGATATTGAAAAACCTGTCTGTAAAAAGAACTGTTTTAAAAAGAATCAAACTAAGAACAAAATAAGATTCAGTTCCATGAGGCAGAGAATTGAGAGTTGAAATTATTATTTCTTCAGGATGAGAAGATGGGCTAGACAGGATGTCGGCTTCATGATTCAGATAGAGACAATGGAGGGCGGGGGTGAACAAGCTTTTACTATTCTTTCTTTTTTCTTTCTTTTTTTTTTATTTTTTGGTTTTTCGAGACAGGGTTTCTCTGTGTAGCTTTGCGCCTTTCCTGGAACTCGCTTTGGAGACCAGGCTGGCCTCAAACTCACAGAGATCCACCTGTCTCTGCCTCCGGAGTGCTGAGTGCTGGGATTAAAGGCGTGTGCCACCACCACTACCACCACCACCACCACCACCACCCGGCGCTTTTACTATTCTGTGCATGGGGTTTTATTTGTAGGCATTTGTTTTGAGCATTATGGGAGAGAGGAGTTTATTTGGTTTGTTTTTTATTTGTTTGTTTGTTTGGAAGCTGAGTATCACTTTACAGCATAGGCAGATTTAGAATTTACTGTGTAGCCAAGGCTGACCCTACACTCATGGCAATCCTCCTGCCTCCTTACTTCAGCCTCCTGAGGTCCAGGGTGACAGAAATGAGTCACCAGCCCCAGCCACACAAAGGGTTTCTATTGTCTTTGCCAGCCCCGTGGTCTAACAGTTATATGCAGAGTAGTGCTCCGGGATTGTAGAGACAACCTCCCTCATTTCACTCCCAGTTTACCAGAACTTTCCATTTTAGTTCTCAGTAGTTCAGAAAATTTCCAATGCCTTTGATCTGTGGTAACTGTAACTCAAAGGTTTCGATTTCCAGTGTGAAATGATCTGATTTCTATCAATAATTGGATTCCATGAGCAATCAAACACTTAAAAAATAGTCTCTTCATCTTCATCATTATTCTTAGGTTAAAAGATGGCTGTCTACTTCCTAATTATAAATTCATTATTTTCATTTACTTTAATAATGAACTTTTTAATAACATTGACAGGCATGAGATATGTGGGAGGGACTAATTGTCTGCTACCTTTAAGAGTGTGTGCGTGTGTGTGTGTGTGTGTGTGTAAGATGACTCTGAATAGAACAATCTGAATACACTGAATCCTTACATTAATGTCATATGCTTAGTCTCTTCCATTTAGAATTGGTTGGATTGTAGCAAATGTGTTACTTAATGTGTTACTTACAATTCCAAGAAGGAACGGAGTAGCAAAGAATCAGATTGAACATTGTTTCTGGGTGTGTCTCCGAAAGTGTCTCTGGGTGAGATTAACACCTAAATGAGTAGAATAGGTCCAGTCTCGTCTTCTCTGTTGTGAGTGGACCTCATCCAATTCACCGGAGGCCTAAGAAGAACATGAGAAAGAATTATTTCTCTTTTCCTAAAAGCACTGGTCTGAAGCAGCAATGTTATTCTTTCCTCAGACCCAGCTGGAACTTCCACCACTTACTGCTGTAGCTGTATTGCCTTGGGTTCCAAGAGAAACCTGAGTCATGTATTATACTGTGCCTCGGCTTGCTGACTACAGACCTTGGATTTTTCAGTCATTATAACCATGAACCCGTCAGTATACTAGGCATCAAGAGGTAAGACAGTTAGTTGGGTATCTGTAGTTAAAGGACAAGCCTATCCTATGCTATTCCCTTGGAAGGAAAGGTGTCTGCCCGCAAGTTTCTTTTGTAATCTCCAGTGAAGAAGAAAGAAAGAGCCGTTTTTCTATCTGGTCAACCAGTATAGATACCCTTCTAAAACTGAGAGACACAACAGTGGAGGGCTAAGAAGACAAATAGGTGTAATTCAGATAGCTAAGTTCTCCATAGATATCTCATATTTTTGTATATTTTACAATAAGAAATATTGAGTGCCTAAAAGGAAATAATTGGGTGGGGGGTGGACACAGAGAACACAGTAGAAGGCAACTGGCATGAAATGTTTTCTGTTTTATGTGTTGTCGAAATTTACCTACATGTGACATGAAAGTGGAAGAAGAGAAGTAGGGGGAGAAAGAGAGACTGTGTAGAGGAAAGAAGATAAGCAAAAAAAAATGAGAGAATGAATATTAACCAAGTAGAATGATAGGTATATGAAAATGTCATAATGATATCTATTATTGATTAACTAAAAGTTTTTAAAAGTATTAAATGCCTTTGTTCTGAACATTTTCTCAAGAATATTTATAATGAAATGCTTAATAAAATACAGTCTGTTCTTCCCAAACAAGGTGAGGCTTGCTCACAGCCTTGGCGTACGCTAGAGATGAAAGGCTCTCACTTTATCCATTGCTGGCTCTCTATCCATCTCCCCCCGTTAGACTTTGGGGCTGATCAAGATAGAAAGTCACTGGAAGGTTTTCAGCCAAAGTGTGGTATAGTTTGATTTGTGGCTTTAATAGAATCCGTTTCTGAGTGGAAAATAGCTCAAAGGAGAATGGACCAGAAGGAAAGCGTCGTGAAATTCAAAGATCAGTCAGAGAAGACTGCAGTGAGAAGGGTTCCCTGAGTGACAGCGAGACAGGAATGGAACCCGCTATGAAAAGGCATTTCTCTTTTTAATATTTAAAATCGTAGCTACTGTGCTAATTTTCTGAACCACATTCTCTTTTAATCCACTGAACTATAATTATAGAACCCTAATTAGTGCTGGGAATCCATTAAGCAATAAAAAAAAATCCTTCCTAGGTTAGAGATATACTTGTCCTACATGAGAAATTAAGAATAATTTAATTTTGATTATGCTTAGTTAGAATAATTTAATTGGCAACTTATAATAAGTACTTCAATTTTCGTATTTCCTGATATATCATGATATATATCTGATATATCATAGCAAATAAAGTGTGTACTGTTTTTTGCTGCTACATCAAGACATGGTGGCCTCTTCTACCCAGACAAAGCCTTTATTTATCAGTTAATAAAGTAAAATCATGGAAAGGAGGCATTGCCATCTCAACCATTGTTTCCAAGAATCTTTCCTTCCTAAATTACCTCAGTCCTACGTGGATAAAATTTGACATTTCTTAAAAACAATTCTAGCTGCTTCTGTGACACGATTAACCCCTTGTGTCATATAATAATGAACCTGGTGTAAATTTAAAGCACATGGAAGGCAGGAAAGCTCTCGTGGTAAACACTAAATAAAGCTATGAAAGAAGATGATCAATCTATTGCATACCTCACTGACATCCATCCTGTTTGGTGCTGTAGGGAGGAATGTTCCTGTCCTCTTCCCATCGTTCTGGTCCACTTGCCCTGAGAGCATCCATGGTTGAAATACTCCAAGGGAAAACAGTACATTTTCAACAACTAGACAATATCATGAATTATTGAAAAATTAACCTTTGTAATAGCATCAAGCAATAGATGTCTGACTTAACTCTCCATCCTTCATTGATGCATTCATCCACCCGTGTGTATATCCGCATATTTATCCTTCATAGCAATTTTATGTATTTAATACTCTATGCTGGGAGATAAAACAAGGCATACTAATCTCTGAAGAAAAAATCTACATGCTAAGAAAGAGTATGTTTTCTGGTAAATTTGCTGTTTATTTGCCCAATGATAAAGATTTATACAAGAATATAAGGAAGGACACACTACTCTGGTAGTTGCAAAGTGACTATTTAGTGACACAGTTCAGGATGATGACTTTTTGAGGAAGAGAAGAGATAACATAGGAGAGAGATTATTTTAGTTGTCTTTAGAGCACAACCCCATGCCATGTCTGATCCATGATGTATGCATAAACATATATCCTACTTTCTAGTGGTTCATATTCTGTTACAGTCTATGTCAATGTTTTTAAAGTAGCTTGGTAAGTAAAAGAAATAATTCTTTACTTGTCAAAGGAATGATATTCAAGGTAAGAGGTTATTTAGAAAAATGTCACAGTCCCATTTCCCTTATGGACATGGAAGAGTAAGATCATTAATGGCAAACGCAATGGTAGATCCCTCCACCACACATGGATTTCAGGAATGGAGTAAGTTTGAAGTTGTAGGTGAGGAAGGTCTGCTTATTAGAGACATTTGCATCAATAAAGAGAAGATAGACATATTGCACTGATTCACTAGGATATTTGACAGACCACTGCATTACAGGACCCAGGGTGTAAAGTGTGATCTCATTTTACAGACTTGACTTTGACAAAAGATACAGCAGGGTGATCTATTCACACAGAGATGTGAATAGGGAAGCCCTATGAGGCCACCACAGCTATGATCAAAGGTTATTATAATATTGCTCAAGCTGGAAGCAGGACATGGCCTCTTGACCTTACCAATATGAAGCTAGTTTGCCAAAACTTAGACAGGGTCATGGAGAGGTACACCAAGATTCCAAAGCATATGTCAAGAGAACAAACAATATATAACTGACTGAGATCATTTGTTGGCACCCTATTAAAAGACCATATACAAAGCTTTTAGGGAAAAAACTAGGTTGCTGTGGAAATCTCAGGATATTAGCAATATCTGAAACATGAAATAAAATATAGGCTGAGCAAAGCCATGGGCAATAAAAAGAGAAGCTGCAAATAGCAAACCCAGAGGAAGAGTGATGTCCAGCACTGTTTGAGCTCTCATCCTGACAGCATATACACTAGTGGCCAGGAATAGATCTACAGGAGTTAATGCTGGCCCTCAGGGTTTTGGTCTTGAGTTCATCCCATCCTTCCTTTCTGCACCTTCATTATCCTACTTTATAAAAAGAATGTTTAGTCATTGTCTTTGTTCATTGGATGTATTTAAGTTTTTAAAATTATTTGTATGGGGGCTCACTGCTAAGACTTTGCCTTGAAGTCCTGGAAACACATTGAATTTGGATCTTTGAACTATGTTGGAAATGTTAAGACTGCAGGGACTCTTGGAGGCTTTGCTTTAGTTAGATCTTAGTAGTAAATAGTAAATTTTAGAAAAGCACATATTGCATGTCCTCAAAGTACTCTTCATGTGCAGTACAAGTAGGTTCTAGAAAATCAAGTACCTCACCCACACTGCCAGCCAGAGGAGTCTGTTTCTATGATATCACCCAACAAACACTGATGTCTTTGGTAACACTTGACCTCACAATCGCTGAAATGGGTTAGTGGCCTCAAATCAGTAGCCAGCCCTGATTCTCTGGCAGTTACCCAAAAATAGTCCCTGATCCCTATTGAATAGCTGAGTTGGCTTCAGTGAGTTTGAGTCCAGGCAGAATAATGATTCTTGATGAATACATTTGAAATTGATTTAAAAGAAAAGTCTAAAAGTTGAGGGGGGCTTTAAGAGAGGCATCTTTATTTGTCAGTCAGCCAGGTTTGGAGTTATTTTGAACTCTCTCTGAAACACATCCTGTGACTCGGGTATCTTCTCTCTAACCACACATTATCAAGTATCTTGCACTGAACATTTAAATGCTTATAAGGAAGTAGATGAAGGAAACATATAGAAAATAATATTTTAAGTAAGTCTGATACGCCAAGCATGAAAATCGTAGACTCAAAAGAAAATTAAAGGTAAGGAGGGGATCCCAAAAAAGGTATTTAAATACAAATGGGACCACTGAAATTTAGGAATCTGCTGGAACCTGGGAAATTCTATTGCTCTCATACCCTAGTAATCTCCAAACATTTTTCTCTTCTTGAAATTTTTACATTTGTCTCATAGAGAAAAAAACCTGATTTAGAACCCATTGTTTTTAAGAAAGCCAGTAAGAAACCACATCAAATATGAGATTTAACTTGGGCTTATTCAAGAAAGCCAGTCAATTGGTTTACTTAAATTCTTGTACTATTTTCAAGTTAGTTCCAAAAATATTATGACCTGGGAATAAAGAGCACTACCAGCACTGTGTTTTCAGTTTCTGCACATATTCTGAGAGTTGATGGTGTGTGTTCTGTTTTCCTACAAATAATAAAGAAACAGTTTTACCAATGGAGTGATTTTTGTAGTAATTCTATTTCTGAGATTTTTGCATTTTCAACATCCTTTTTGACTTGATAAACATAAAGATAAATGAACACACAATTATAATTCAACCATTGTATCATGAATCAAAAGATAGCAATCATAAAGTTTTCTCTGTAGAGAAATGTCACTCCACAGTGAGTTTATGGCATAAGGATGAAGAGATGAAGTTCAGAAACACCCCAACTGACCTTTACAACAGAGGAGCAATACTTCACATGAATGGATACCTATACTTCCAGATGGATAACATTTATGCCTCCTGAAAAAATATCAGTTTAGTGTCGGAAAATTTACATTTTATTTAAATGTGTATTCTCCTGGGATATTCATAGAACACTAGGCTCCCAACATGGCTCATACAAGCTTTACTTTTGTGCAATCTGTTCCAACTACTATACCATGTGCCTCAGGGATTTTGCTTACATATTCTAGAATGTTATTTAACCTAAAGATAAATAAAACTCTTTAAAAGAGAGTACAGAAGCTGCATTCTGAAACTCAGCTCCTATTTTTCCTTGGGTGCAACTCAACCCACAGAAAGATTATTCACACCCATTCCTAGGTCCCACTACACTCCAACCACCAGGTATGTGGGCACCCCAAATGGCCCCTTTGTAGAGCAGGAGAGCCTGCAATTGAGAACAGTGTATTCAGTCATTCTGCAAAAAAAAAAAAGTTCACCTTGAGTCCAAGTCTCAGAATGCTAGTACTTCTTCTATATGAGTGTGAGAACTGGAAAAAATGAAATGTTTAAAGACAGGTGATGCTTTAAAAGTTGTAACTTTTTAAAGATATATTTCACTGTATGTGCATAGATGTTTTGCCGGCATGTATGTCTGTGTGAGGGTGATGAGTCCCCGAGAAATGAAGTTATAGACAGTTGTGAGCCACCGTGTGGGTACTGAGAATTGTACCTGGATCCTCTCGAAGAGGAGTCAGTGCTCTTAACCACTGAACCATCTCTCCAGTCTCCCAAAATTGTAACTTTTATTAGTGTATAAAAATTATGCAAAATAATGATGCTCATTATGACATTTACATAGATGTGAAAAGTATAGGCTTATCATTTTAACCTCCATTACCTTCTCTTGTTTCTATTACATCTCTGGCCCCTTCCTCTTCTCAAACATTTCTTGTATTTTCATCTCCTTTGTTAAATTATATTTCTGAATATGAAAGAAAACAATGTATTTGACTTCCTGAGTCCAATTTCACTTAACTTGTGATTTCTAGTTGCACAGTTTCCCTAAATCATCAAATCTTTCCCTTTCTTTATGGGTAAATAGTACTCCATCACATATATAAAACATGTTTCTTTACTCATTCATGCATTGATGATCCCCTAGGTCAATTCCATAGCATGGCAATAGTGATGAGTACCATGATAAACAAGTGTTTTTTAGGTGTATGCCCTTGAAAAGGAAAACGTAGGTCATATGATATGGAGTTTGGAACTCCCAATTTCAACTTACTAAACTTAATAAGTTAATATTCCAACACATTAATATAGAATGCTGTTGATTTGGAGAGTGGTTTCAGTGGATAAGCCTGATAAGCTTCCCCAAAGTGTATGGAAATGTTGATGCAGATCTGAACTTTAAAAGTACATTTATAGATTACATTGGGTACCAATGCTACAAGTACAGAATAAAAACTTTAAAAACGTATTTATTGCAACATATGGTTTAAATGGGATGCACTGTAGCAATAAAGTGATTGGATGCTATTTCTGTCTCTAAGTTAGAAATGCTGGCAGGAATGAGCAAAGAACCATAAAACAGAATGTTAAGTTGGGGCTTCCTAACCGTGCGTTCCTGACATTTAAAACTGGAGAATTTTTCTTTTGAGGGCTCCCTTGTGGATATTTTAGTGCTCTCAGTAGAATCTCTAGCCACTTTGTTTTTTAAAATATATTTTTATTGAAAAAAATTTTCATACGATATATTCAGATCTCAGTTTTCCACTTCCAACTTCACCCAGCTCCTCCCCATCTTTCCACCCATACAACTCTACCCCATCTCTTTTTCTCTCTTTCTCTTTAGGAAAAGAAAACAGGTGAATAAAATAAAACAATAAAAAAGAATAAAAATCCACAACACACACACACACACATACACACACACACACACACACACACACACACACACACACACACATAAAAACACAAAAATCAGAAACCATAATATACAAGTAAAAGAAGAGCAAGACAAAAAAATGTCAAACAAAGCAATATGAGAAGAAAGGTCTATAAAAATATCATTGAGTTCATTTTGTGTTGGTCATGTGCTGCTGGGCATTGGGCCTACCCATAAGTGCAGTTAACAGACCCGGTAAGACTCCATAGGAGAAAACTATTTTTTCCTTTGCTTATGGATTTCAATTGGAGATAGCTTCTTGGTTAAGGATATGAGCTTGGGTTCACTTTCCCATCTCAGCACTAGGACCTTCTGCAGCTTGAACCTGTGTGGTATCCCAATCCAAGGGAACTTTTTGGTTGAGAATGTTAAACATAATAAACAATTCCCTGGCTACATTCTAATCAACACATGATCTAGCAAATGGAGTCATAGTTTCCTAGGTAAAGATTTTTTCCTATAGGTCTCTATATTATCCATTTTTTCTGCATTGATAATCTCTGTTTTGAAGAGGTATGTTCCCACCTAATTTATAAGGGAAAGTGAACTTTGCACACATTTTGAGACTTACCCAAATATTTGAAAACATCAATATCATGAAATTCAGAAAATCCAACCACTATTGCTTTAATTTCATAAATTTAATTTACTAATTATTTTTCCTACCTAAAACAAAGGAAGAGTAATTAACTCACAATATTGCAAGCTAGTTTGTTCCTATATACACCTGAGCTTGGCACACAGCATCATAATTCTCTTGGCATTGTTACTGCCCTTTTGTTTCTGGGCTGCTGATTAACACACGTAGTCTCAGAAGTAGTTTTTTTTTTTTTTTCAATCAAAATGGTTGAAATATGAATGCAATCCATAGAACAGTAACAACAAAAATAGAACAATTTTTCTCAATAAAACAGGCCAGTCGTTAGAAGGTCTCATTCTGTGAAGATATTTTCAAGCCCTAGTGAAAGGAGGCTGTGGAATCCGCCAGCTGTGTGTTCTACTTCATGCCCTCAAGAACCTTATGAAAAGCAGTCCCGACACAACAGAATGACGTTTGCCAGAGTGTAATACTGGATGACAGAACTGAGGTTGATCGCTATAATCACATTTCTGTGTATTAAACTGTTACATCTTAATTATTTATATAGCTCATTGGTCCAATAGCATAAAAATAGAGAACAGCATCTCAAAATTTATCTCATTTCATGTTCAGAGATAAAACGGTTAACTATTCTTCCCGTTATTTTCTGGAGGCAAGTCCTTGTTTACAGAGTCTGATGGCAATCACACACTGGTAGTTTCCAAAGCTACTGTATGAAGAGGATGCTGAAGGCCATCGCTATACAGCATACGGCAACATAAGGACTTTTGCATTCACCAATTCAGGCACACTTCCAAAATATTTCCAATAGTCCAGTTTTATTTCTGTCCTGAAGGCTGGGTGCCAAGGATCGGATATACGCACACGTACATATAAGCAGCAAGATTACAGTCAACAGACTCTGAAAATTGAAAATGGCAGATAGAGTGAGGCCGGTGCTGGTCCAGCCACACCACCCTTCCTCAGAAGTATTTTCAATCCTTTGCCTTCTTTGTTTTGTGGGAACTAATACAATCTAAGGAAAGGGAAACTGCATCTACTCCAACAAAAGGCTAAAGACCTTAAAATGCTTGCTTCTCTTCCTGTCCAGGAGAGGGAGAAGGCAGGGGTATCTCAACATAGAAGTGAGGTCAGAAGAACGCTACTTGTTTTCTTGGATTGAGTGTGACTTTAAAGTGGAAGGGACACCTACCTTGGAAGGAGGAAAGACAGGAAAGTGGGATGGTGAAGAGCACTGAGGGAGGGAAACATATCCTGCTGTGGGATGGTCTGTATGTCAAATTGCTCTGATTGGTCAATAAATAAAACACTGATTGGCCAGTGGCCAGGCAGGAAGTATAGGCAGGACAAGGAGAGAAGAATTCTGGGAAGTGGAAGGCTGAGTCAGAGGGAGACACTACCAGCTACCGCCATGACAAGCAGCGCGTGAAGATGCCGGTAAGCCACGAGCCACATGGCAAGGTATAGATTTATAGAAATGGATTAATTTAAGATATAAGAACAGTTAGCAAGAAGCCTGCCACGGCCATACAGTTTGTAAGCAATATAAGTCTCTGTGTGTTTACTTGGTTGGGTCTGAGCTGCTGCAGGATTGGCGGGTTAGAGAGATTTGTCCTGACTGTGGGCCAGGCAGGAAAACTCTAGCTACAGTATCCCATCACATAGTAACAAATGTGTATGAAGTTTTCATAATGAAATTCACTACTTTACATGATAACGTAATTTTTAAAAGATGGGGAATGCCAATCATCTGTAAAGAAATATGAAATCATAAACTTTGAATATAAATAGATGGAACTAGAAAATTTCATACTTAGAATGGTAAGCCAGAGCCAGAAAGACATATACCACAGGTTCTTTCTCAGAGAATGGTCGTAGCTCCAAATCTTCAGATGTGAGTACACATCCTGAAGTAACTGCAAAAATCAAGAAAGTAAAAAGGAACTATTTATTGTCAGGGTAAGGTTGAAGAGGGACATAGCAGAATACAAGTGATCTGCTTGGGAAAAGGGAGAGGCCCTGCTTAGGGAGGGGGATGAAAATAAAAACAGAAGGAGAGATGAGGATAAAATAACAGTAAAGAAGTCTGGAAAAGTCATAAGGAATCATACTATTAACTATCCACCTTAAAAATATCTAGAATACACATACATCTGTATATATATATATATATATATATATATATATATATATATGATTTA
>CABHPR010156028.1:117701-128018 GCA_902168415.1 Peromyscus melanophrys
CTAGGCTAATGATGCTCTCTCAAAGATCCAAAGATTATCTAGTAAAAAAAAAAAAACCAAAATTAGAAATGAAAAGCCTTCTTTTAAGTTGTTGGCCAGAGTTGTCCAAGAGACTCCCAAAACATTACAGACTATTATTATTATTATTGCCCTTTGTTACTCAGAGAGATAGAAGGTAAGTCCCTATTGCTGAAAGTACCATGCACTTGGGAAATGGTCTAGAAGCCTCTGAGTTAGGACTAAGCAGAATGTCTTCTCCTTGAGGACTGACTTCCATGGTACTAGAAGGTATTATGAAAGTTTCCAAAGAAGGGAAGTAACCAACAGTCCTACCCAGCTAGGATAGCTATGAACTACAAAACAGTCAGCATGGCACGATAAACCAAAGGATGCAGTAGTGGCATGCATATCTCGGCAGTTACCAACAACTTTCTGATTGGACTTAAAACCCGCTCAACGGGAGGGAAACTATGCGTCGTACTAGAAACCTAGCCAACCCTCCAGAGGATCTTGGAAAAGAATCTACAGCCACTGCTTTATTAAACTAGCATAATCCCTAATTATATTCTAAAAATATTTGCCCTTATCCCTCTCAGATATGTGTTGTCATCACCCCTAACCAAGGAAATGCTTCTTTGCAATAAGTGGGTAAAATACCACTAAAAAGCCAGTTATCAGCATTTTCTCACTCAGTTCTCCTGTAACGGCCTTCTTGGGGGCGCCTCTGGTCGTTTTTCTAATAGAATTCAGAAGTGACTGGACACTGCAGAAATCATCATAACAACAGTCTACTACTTCTTTTAGTTAAAAAAAAAAAAAAGAACAATGAATTTTCTGAATATGACACCTTCCTATCTGACTAGAAGGAAAAGAAAGACGACCTTCCATTCCGCACTCAAGAGACAGAAGGTCTGAGGGCAGAGTAAACATATCACCTGTTCCCATTAACAGCACAACTGCTGGAGATAGACGAGCACAACAAAAATTGGCTTGTTTCTGCACACAGAGTACAGGACACCACCCCTGTCTGCAGCCACGTTCATTATCTTTGCTGCCATGTGCTCATCTTCAATGCATTTTCGTTGTCCTGGATGAACACAAATTTTATGAATTTCAATAGGAAAACTTGGGAAGTGCTGACAAAAAGGTAAGTACATGCTTTACTGAAGTAAAAGTAAGGACAATCTAACAGCAAACACTGGTGAAAACAGAGGGTGGTTGGAATTACTTGAAACTAGGATCAATTCTTTAGAAACAATATTCATTTGCAATGTAAGAAAAAAACTGTGCCTGGTACATTTCTCAAAAAAGAGTAAGAAACAAAAGTGGCTGTTGGGATTTTTTAAAAATGAGGATCTATATCAAATACCAATTAGTCTATTTTTAATTTGGAAGTGTTTACTTCACTGTTGCTATTTGGACTCACCAGGAGTACTCTTAAGTGTGGCCTTGTAAAATATAACCTATTCTTTAAATGGTCATTCGTTTTTGCTATAAACATTTCCGGTGTCTTTTCTTGCCATTTCTACTTGGCAGAGTAAACACAATTTAATTCTGTATGGGGGAAAGAAAGATACTGTGTCTAGTTCTACTTTGGCAGGCTTTTGCGCATCTGGAGTTAAGAGGGAGCAGAATGTTTATAGGGATGAATTGTTGCTGTTCCTTGGACTCCCAGATTCCATTGGTTGTACGAATATTCTAGTACTAACCCTGCAAGCTGGGAACGTCCAAGTCACTAACGTTACAGAAAAGGTAGTTATTAAAGGGAGTGCTTTTCAACACTTTATTTACCCTGCTGTGTTGTTGTGACTTTTCTGGCCTCAATTTCTGTGTACAGACCTTGAAGACACAGCTTACATTCAGATTACCATGGACTCTCACACATTCCATCATCGTGTTCAGTATTCTGTGGTTTCTTTTTTGGAAATGCTAGCTAAAAAAACAAGTTGAACAAATTTGTACAACTCTTTCTCTGCAGCAAAATCTCTTCTTTTTTTTCTTAACGTCCTATGTTTAACCAAGCATCATTCCAATTTTCCCCTCTAAACTGTCTTCAGCATACGCTACAATTTGTACCTATGCTGTCGATACCCACGATTATTTTACTCAAACCTCAACTTGGCTTCGCAGCCTCCAACATTGCCCACTTTTTTCCTACTTGTAGCTGCCAGTTCTTGATACATACATCTCCAAAGCTGTGTTATTATTATCTAAAGACCTTATCAACAATCTCAGCATGCTTGTTTCCAGGCTGCTAACATGTTCCTCTCGCTCTGTTTCTCAAGCAGCTCCGGTTTATCACCGACATCATCTGTTACGCTTTCTCACAAGCACCAGGCAACTAGAACGGTCTGGTTACCCAAGCAGTCTATTTTCAAACATTTTTTTTCTCCTGCTTAGGATTTACTTGCTGCATATTTCTGTCTACCAAAACATTATTAATATTTCTGAATCCATCTCAAAATCTAGTCTGTCTTCTCAATGGATAAATCAGTTGCCTGATTTTTTAAGGGCACACACTGTAGAATTTTCTTTATACTCTCTTATGGGATCAACTCTACATTTATCTCTTTTTACTATCTGGTGCATTTACTGATGGAAGCACACACCACACAGTCAAATCTATGAATATAGAACTGTAATTTGCTCAACTTTATATGTTTTGTAGAAATGAAATGTTGTAAGTTTATGAACGAAATAATAAAATGATTGGTCGCGGGCTTATAGAAGCTTGCAAGTAATCAATTATTCTTTTATTCATTCGCTAAAGATTTTAATATATATATATAAATAAACATATATCACTTGCCTTATAATGTGTGTATATGTAAACATAGAAATTCTGCAGTGATACATTTTATTCAGTGCTCAGGGTTTCTCTGAGAAAAAAAATTAATATGTATGTGCCAGGAATGGGTCAAAATAAGATGTCAACTTTTAGAAAAATATAATCTGTAATAATGTTTTCCACAGAAAAACTGCCAGATGCAATTTCTTATAATGTTAAGATACATAAGTGAAATTAAATGTCTCTATGTGTTAATTTAAGCATTATCTCTGCATAAAAAGTGTGTGTATAGATACCAGGTTTTACCTTCTAGGAAGCACTTCGATACAAAATAAACATACAGCTGACAGCTGACAGCTGACAGCCTTGTGTAAATGGTGTTGGAAAAACTCTGTAAAATTCAATCTGTTAACTTCAATACACACTAGATAATAGTAAACTTGTAATATAATAACAGTAAGTATGCAAAGGGGAGACCTTGCCTTGGAGGATGTGGGAATGGGGGGTGGGTTGGGTGGGAAGGCTGGGGGGTGGGAGGAGGGAGGATGGGGGAATCTGTGGTTGATATGTAAAATGAATAGAAAATCTCTTAATAAAAAATAACAATAAAAATAAAAATAAGTATGCATTTTATCAGCATGTGTATACATTACTTAATATTAGTTTACTAGGTATCAGAAATTGTATAGTTGAACATATTTTCTCAAAAACACTTCTGCCTACATACAGATTTGAAGGAGATTTGTTGGAGATTGCTAGATATAATGAAGACAGGGTTCTGAATTCTAGACATAGCTATTGCTAATAAAACTTTATTTAGTGCCAGCATAATCTTGTTCAAAACAATGAGCTTTTTTTTTTACTTATTTTAATAAAGTATAAAAATCATAATTTTAAAGATAACTTTTGAGACTTCTGCTTCTAGCCAATATGTAGCAACCCAGACTTGACTCAAGTTCCTGCCTGAAGTAATGTCCACATATGTCGAAGTATTTTGACTTTAGAGCATTGGACATTGATTTTAGGGCTCTGGACATAAAATTAAGAAGAAGTTGTGGTCTCTGAATGTAAGAAGCGCATAAAGTGATCTTCGCTGTGTTCACTCTGGTGAGTTTCCAGACAGGCTATGGAAAGAAGAATCCATGGAGAGATGGATATGAGAGGCCATAACACCAAAAGAGTATAGTTCTCAGGACAGGGCATTACATGGAGCAAAGCTGTACTGAGAAGGTGGGGGGTGAGGTGGGGCAGGCAATCACAGAAAGTGAATTTCCAGTGGGATTCAGATCAGTGCCTATACGTAAGAAAACTTCCCTAGATCAAGAGAAATAAAAGGATACTTTCTGAAGTTTCTGCAAGATAGGAGATAGATAGTATCTGTCCCTCCAACCAGACTACAGCCTCACATAAGTGGCAAGTCTGAAGCAGAACACTCAGGAAGGTTTTCACTCAGTACTGAGAAATAATTGTATCCACATTAACACAGACTTTGTTCTACCTAGTAAATCTTAAGCAGGGACTAAAAATATCTATCCAAAGGTGAATATATTTATAAGCACGAATGGAGCATAACTGATGATGTGAACTTACAATTTCAGCCACACTGCTAAAATGAGTCGGCACTCAGAGGCCTAGAAAAATTCACAGGGGAATAACCAGAGTCTGACTTAAGTGTTGGTGCTGTCCTTCAAGGGTAATAAAATGATTGTTAGATCTGCATCCCACACATGAAAATATACTCTAAATATACTCCTGGAAGATGTACCAATAACTCAATAGAACTGTAAGGAAAACAAACTGGGTGGAAGACTGACAGTTTCATCATTGCACCCCAAATAGCCACAAGAAAGACAATAATAGAGATCTAGTGGGAAGAAGTAAATGAAAGATTTAAAAAGAGAAAACAAAACTGCATGAGACGGAGCATCCATTGCTCTGTGCATCTCAACTATGACAAAATGTGACCAGGTGCCCGCACCTTAAGATGCCACAACCACAGCCACGCTCACTTTTGTGATGTCCTGGCCAAGAGACTTTATCCCCTCAAACTGGGAGTCAAAATAAATCCTCCTTTCTTTTAAAAAGAAATACCAACGGTGATTCTCTGAAAGCATCAAAAATTGACTAACCCTTAGGCACATGGATGAGAAAAATTACAGGAAAAAATTTAGCAACATCAGATCCTAGAGAGATAACATCATAATAGATTCTGTCAAAAGAATAGCAAGGTGATTTGTGTGAACTCACTTGTTAACCTGAGATCAATAAACTTTTTTTAAGGAACATAAACTAACTAGAGAAATGCAAGGGAAAAAAAAAAAAACATCCAGAATAAGTCCATCATCCAATGAAAACTCTAGGCCTAAGCTATCTGCTTTGCAGAAATCTATAGAAAATCAGACAATCATGTCCTTCTCTTCCTGTCAGAAAAGACAGACTGGAAATAAACTTTTCTAAGTACTGGCAACTGGTTTCCAACAATTCAACAATTACAAAGAATGGAGAAGGAATAGTAGTTTCGAGAAATATTGGCTGGAACAATTAAACATGCCTGTTTAAAAATATGAATGTTGGGGCTGGAGAGATGGCTCAGCGGTTAAGAGCACTGGCTGCTCTTCCAAAGGTCCTGAGTTCAATTCCCAGCAACCACATGGTGGCTCACAACCATCTGTAATGAGATCTGGTGCCCTCTTCTGGCCTGCAGGCACACATACAGACAGAGCACTGTATACATAATCAATAAATAAATCTTTAAAAAAATATGAATGCTGACCCTTAATTTGTACTGTGGTGAAAATTAAAATACAGCACCTAGAACAACAAGACTTTTGGAAGATACAGAAAAATGATTTACTCAATCATGATTTAGACAATAATTTCTTGGACAATAGATATTATTCCATTAAAACATTAATGAAGTAGGCTCTAACATGATTCAGAATTTCTCTCTAGATGATATTGTTTAAAAAACTATAAAAATAATCCATGGGCTGAAAAATAATAGTTCAGAGTATATCTTTTTATATAAAAAACACACTAGACGTGTATAAAAACCTGCAAAGGGCTATGTAAATAAAACAAACAGTTTGATAAAAAACAAAGAAATGAAGACGTAAAGACATGTCTTCAATGATTCAGACCTAATAAGGAAAAAGATAAATAGAGAGTAAATAAAAACCTAAGAAAAAGCTGGGAATATTGTTCATTGGTTGGCTTGCGTAGTGTATGTGAGGCACCAGGTCTGAGCCCAAGCACTGGAAAAAAAAGTTTCAAAATAAAATATACTATTCTAAATTATATTTGCAAAAAAATTAAGCCAAGCAAAAGCCTAATAAGATCCACCTAATAGGATGGCTATACTTAAGTGTTGGCAAGGATACAAAACCACTATCCTGTGCACACAATGCTGAAAATGTGTCATGGTGGACCATTTTAGAAAACAGTTTCACAGTTTCATAGAAAGTCTTAGATATTTACCCATGTTAAGTAAAAACATATGTCCACACACAGGCATGTACATAAATGTTCAAAGAAGCTATATTCAGAATCACTCACAACTGGGAATAACCCAACTGTTCATCTCAAAATAACAGTGCTGAGTGAAACAGCAAAACAAAAGAGCACACACAGCGTGACTCCATTTATATAGCACTCTAAAAACTGCAGACCTATTTGTAGTACAGAAGGCAGATCTGTGCTTCAGTTGGAATGGGGGAGAGAAGGAACCAGTGAAGAGCCATGCCAAGAGACTCAGGACAGTTCCTAGGTGTGATAGACATATTCACTGCCTTCATTGTTTAAGAGCTGCTCAGTCCCAAACATTGAAAACTTTTCAAATTATTTATTTTAAATAGGTGTAGTTTATGGCATATCTACTTAACCTGAATGAAGTTGCTAACATTATCTTAAGCTATACTACACATATATATTAAAGTATACAATACACAATGCAGCCATTGTTTGCAAAGTAAACTGAGAAATGCTAAAGTTGACTAAAAGAAACACAAAAGAAAACGCCATACTGACCGAAACTATAGCATTCTGCTTCCACAGCTAGCGATAAATACTGAGCACAGCAAAGATTTGAAAGGTCCATTTTCTGAATTCGGGATCTACTCCATTCATTTCTAAGCATCATAACTTCGATGTGTATTCCTAGGTCTCTCTGACACAGCACAAAATAAAAGAATCATATTCAATTTTAATATGGTGGTTGGAATAAATTAAAATTGTTTGCCCAATAAGGATGCACTGCACAATGTATTTCATTGCTTTTTTAATGTTTGGACATGAAAGTCAGTTTAGACTCTGGCAGCTTGCAGAGATTAATGGGAAAGTCGTCATGTAAACACGTCACACAGCATTGTTACTGCCGCACGGCAGCAGCAAATGATTTTAAAGGGAGACAGAGGTTATGGGGGAGTCTTAGAGGAGAGGGAAAGTTTGAACTGCCTCTTGAATTATAGGTTGTCACTCTTCTAGAAGGGAAGGAAGAATATCTCCCTTTATCCATAGTGAAAGAATGAATGGCGCTGGTTGGTCAGAGGAAAAGTCACAGGCCACGGCAGAACCCAATGTTAGTTTTTAGAGCTTTATTGGAGGGAAAGTGGGGAGAGAGAGAGCCAGGCCTGGGGGTAGGAGCAGAGCGGGGACAGGGAAAGGAAACACAGGAAAGAGAGCACAGAGACAGTGAAGGGGGTCTGCATCTGGCTTTTTAAAGCGGGGGATTGCCTGACCACATGGCAGGTGTGGCAGGTGCTTAGTCACCTCCCTCACCCCCACCCCCCACCCTCAAACCCCCACCCCAGTCCCCTGATGAAGTAAGATGCCAGACCCTGAAGAGTGAGAGCAGGATCCTAACACACAGGCCAAAGCAGTGAGACAGGGATCACAGAAATTGCCCTTTTCAACTCTCCTCTAGACCATGGTAATCCCATACTCTCCAAGCCCAGGGCTCCACACCACATTATGGAGCTTCATGTATGTGGCTTCATTCCCTCTTCACATTATCTTGGAAACTTGGATAGTAGTTTTCTTATATAGTTTGAAAACATGAGAATCACTTTATTCTAAAGTGTCTTGTGGTCTCAAAGGTTTGTAGCAATAAACACTTATTTCTTGTTTGTCTTAAAACTCCACAATTTGGGTCAACTGTCTCTGAATTTACTACCTCCTGTCTTCCCAGAGAAAATGGAATGTCCCTTTTCTGGGGCATGCATCTAGAGAAATGGGAAAGTCTAATATTATACCAACACTATGAATCCTAAAAGCTTCTATCCATCATTACATTGGCTAACCAGTAAATTTCATGGCAAATTGTGGTATAATAGAGGAAGGCAGTGAGAGACACCAAGAGCCACACCAGCCTGGGAAAGGAAACATTTTTCCCTTAATGGAAGTGCAGGTGAACGTATACAGCTACTGGAAATTGAGGCTTGAAAGAGTTTTTTTTTTACCTTGTAATTCACATAACTAAATGGTAGAACCAACATTTACAATGCTTGTAATCAAATCAAGACTTTTTACACTCTACCACACTGTTCCTTTCCTAAATTTGGGGGTTTTAAGACTATCAAGGCTGACTCCACAATTTGATGGTAAGGCCCTATTGCTTATGATGCCTCTTACTAAAGTTATTGAACATGTAGAAATCGAGCTGTTGCCCAACTAGAAGTTTTTCCTTTATTGATTAGCATTCATGGTGCTGGAAGGTACACCACACTCTACCAGGGGAGAAAAGTAATCATCAGTATCACTCATCTACAAAACCAATGACTGGTAACAGTGACCTACCTGCAAGACATAACAATATTAACAGAAATATTATGGAAATAATCAACCACCTTTTGACTGGATTTAAGGCCTACTCCATGAGATGGAACCCATATCTGACACAGATAAAGTGGCCAAGAACCTGAGATTAGATAGGTCATAGATATCGGGAAGGGGAAGAACATACTACTAATATTGCACTAAATGATCATAGCAACTAAATGACTCCTAATGATGTATTGCTACCCATAGTTTGCTACCCATAGATCAGTGTCTCATTTAAACCCTCATCAGAAAAGCTTCTTCTTGCAATATATAGGAATTAACACAGATACCTACAACTGGAAAATGAACAGAGAGTAAGAGACTTTGGAGTAGCCATCCCTAAATGAGATGTCTTTATCAAACTCTTTCCTTCAAGGCTCAGGGATCTATGTGAAAGGGAAGGCAGAAAGATTGTAAGAGCTAGAGATGGTAGATGCCACCAAAGAAGCCATGGCTTCCAGGCACAGAAGGGCTGATATATACATGTGAACATGATATTATGCCCAAGACAGGTCCAAACCAATAAAATCTCAGCACTGAGAAGGGGAAGTGGACACAAATCTCACTCCTAACCAAGAAGCCTGTTTACAATTGACACTTGCTGAGAGAGGGAAAAATCAGTTGTCTCCTATGGAATGTCACTAAGTATATCAATCATACTTCAAAGCAAGCTCCATGCCCAAGAGTGTTTGGTCAGGACAAAACATACTCTATAGTTTGGGTTTTGGTTTTGTTGTTTTTGTGGAGGGGTATATGTACCTGTGTGGTGTGTGTGTGTGTGTGTGTGTGTGTGTGTGTGTGTGTGTGTGCGCGCGCGCGCGCGCACGCGCGCGCGCATATGTCTAGTTTTGGTGGTTTTTTTCTTAATTGGCATTTGTTTGTTTTTAGTTTTGACCTTTATGTTTACCTTATGGTGTTTTAAGAGACAAAGAAAATGAAATTGGGAAGGGAGGGAAGGAAGGAGGTAGTGGTTAGCTGTTTGAGCCATGCCCTGAAGCATCTCCCCTAGTGAGGTAGCAGGTAACTGCTGCACCTGCCTATGACCTTGAGGTACATGCCCCTGGGGCATGGCTGCTGGTTGACCCTTAAGACCTGGGATGCACTTAGCTCTCTCTTTGCTAGCTCCTAGTTTTGGATGCTGGGACAGACCATGGCAGAGCTTGCCCAGAGAACAGCGTTGGACCGTGCCTCACCCTTCCAGGATCCTGCAACAAATTCCTTTATTTTGTCTTGTGAGTTAACCCTCAAATAAATTCCTTTGATCATTAAGCAGACTCCATGGATTGCTAGCGATATAATCCCATTATAGAGAGAGAGAGAGGGAGGTGAGGAAGGGAAGGAATGAAGAAGGGAAAGAGGGAAGGAATAAGAGAGAAAAGAAAGGAGGGAGAGTCTGGGAGGAGTCAAGAAAGAGGAATGAATATGATCAAAATATAGTATATGTGAAAAAATTGTAAAATAAAAACATTTGTAAAACACTAATTGATAGGAATTCCAACCATGTCCCATGGTCATGCATGCCCGGCGGGACACTTAGATGACACCGCCTAGTGACCCATGCCCCATGGTTATGCGGTCATGTTGTTGTACGGACGTGACCACATGATCTCTGAGTGTGGGCCTATGTGCGCAGATGTGACCTGGCCTTTATAAGGTGGTGCCATGTTCCCCCTTCTCTCTCTCTCTCTCTCTCTCTCTCTCTCTCTCTCTCT
>CABHPR010156028.1:128118-148090 GCA_902168415.1 Peromyscus melanophrys
TCTCTCTCTCTCTCTCTCTCTCTCTCTCTCCCTCTCTCTCTCTGTGCCTCTCTCTGTGACTCTTTTTCTGTATCCTCTCTCCAGACCTGGCTTCTCTTGTTCTACCCCTCTTCTTTCTAATAAAGCCCATTCTAACTCTGGTAACCATGGCTCGTGACTCTTCTGCCAACCAAACCAGTGCTGTATATTGTTTCACTAGTCAAAGCTAATCATAAGTGTAACACATGTCCTGTGAGGGAAAAAGGGACTTGAAGCAAGTGAGCATATGTAGCCACATGCATATATCTAATAAGAACAGGGATACCAAACCAAAGATACAAGGATTTAAGCTGGAGAGAAAAGAGTTGGAAATTGAAAGCCTAATCTTTCCTCAGTCGTATAACTATGGAAGAAGAAAAATTGTGAAATTCTCCATAATTTTATTCTGTCTCCAAATACAAAGACAATTATGAATTGTGGAGTTGTAGAAGTTGTGTTGTGCAATCCATACTTGTAATTTGTTAAGTGTATTGCAAATAAAATACTAAACTTCATCCCACAGATCAGTGGTTCTCAACCTTCCTAGTGCTGTGATCCTTCACTACAGTTCCTCATGTTGCGGTGATCGCCAACCATAAAATTATTTTCACTGCTCCTTCATAACTGTAATTTTGCTAGTTATGAATCTCAGTGTAAATATCTGGTATGCAGAATGTCCGATATGAGATGAAAGGGTCATTTGAAACCCTAGAAGGGTTATGACCCACAGCTTGAGAACCACTGCTCTAGATAGACACAAGTCAGAAGGCATTGCAGGGACACCAGAATGAGGATCCATACTACCCAAGCAGCAAGTGCTTACACCTCATGGCACCTGTTATATGTAGCGAACTGGGAAAGCTCCCTACATGAGTTGATTTCATATACTGTCAGTTTCTGACAAGTCTGCCAACAGTGCCCCTTTGTCAAGCATCTCCTCCTATTCTGCCAAGAGCAGCTCATCTGCCCCTCTGGGTCGACCTCCCTAGAGTCATTTACCACCTAGTACTTCTGTGCTAAAACTGAAGGAAATGTGACATGGAAAAAACAGCCTGTTTGCCTCAAGCTTTAAAATAATTCAGTGAAAGAGAGAGCATTTCAATAGTCACCTACTACCAGCCTTTCTCTTCTGTCCTTGAATGGTTGTGACAGAATGTCACTTGGCCCAAAGCCTAAGTCCTTTCAAGTACTCCTTCCAAAATCATTGTCAGTAAATAATTGGAGGAGAACGTGGATGACAAAGACAAAAAGAAAATAATTATTTGTTAATCTATTCACAAGAGGGGCTATTAATTGTCTTGGTATTTAAGGAATGCTGTCACTTTAAGACTGTACTTAAGACTCAGTAAGTTTGAAGAAGCCAGTTGCTAAGGGTAGCTAAGGAAATCTGGGGAAAAATATTTGTAAGTAAATGTCTCTCCTCATATTGAATGAGTCAAATAACAGTTGGCAGAGGTCATGAAATAGAAAGACACAAATGATAAAATTTCATTTTGACTGTACACTGTCATTCTCAGTTTGAATGTAGTTCCAGTCACTGGTGCGAATGCAAATGTGAGGCCATGGTGAGAAACTTCTGCGAAACCGATTTGCATGGAAGCTTAATGAGGCTCCAGGGAAATAACTCAGCCGGTATTCATCTCTGGGGTTCAGCACAGACAGGTATGCTTGGAAGATTGAAAGGAAGATGGGTGTGTGCTGGAGAACAGAGAAAGGTGGGGATGTGATAAGAGCAAATACGTTTCCAAAGCAGGAGTTGCACGGACGTTCCCCATACATGTGAACAGAGCAGCTCAGAGACCCATGCCACATGAGCAGTTTTGGAACTTTCTTTAGAATTGTAGGACTGTACTTACTGAAACAGAGTACAACAGAAGTGGCTGATATTTGATATTCCCAGAGAAACTCCATAAAAGTGAGATTGGAAGTCCTCACACAGATATATGACTCCTAGACTCCCTAGAGGCTTTGGACCTGGTGGAATTCTGTTTTCTATTAAACATATCAAGAATCTCCTGTTCTTAAATATACCCAGAATCTTATTATGTCTTGTTGAAGTTTGTTGTCTCTGTATCAGTCTCTGTCTCTGTCTGTCTCTCTAGCTCTGTGTCCCTTTCCCTCTCTCCCTTCCTCTCTCCACAATTCCCCACCACCACCCTTCCTCACCCTCTTATTCTTCCCAATCCTTCATTGGAACTTCTTAGAAATACTTTCAACCCATCTGTTCTCAACATTTGCTCCAGAGCTTCCTGAGCTGTCAAGGAACCCAAACTAAGAAACTTGCTGAACCTAGTTCCTCACCTGGTCCAAGTAGCTCAGCTTTCAACTCTACTAACAGAGGTTGTTGTGAAGAAGAAGACAGAATCCATCACCCCTCAGTCAGACAGTGTCAAATTTGGGGCATCGTGTATTAGAAGTGGTGATATGCACAGAAATGCTTCCCTGACAGAACAGTGTGAAATATCTAATTTAGGAGGGAAATATTATATTAGGAAAGTATGAAGTTTTGCATAATGAAATGTGTTATGTGATTTTTTTGCTTGTGTTCTGACAAAGCTTCCCTGGAGATCAGAGGGAGGAGCTAACCACTAGTTAACCACAGAGGACAGGCAGTGGTGGCTCATGCCTTTAATCCCAGCACTCACACTCGGGAGGCAGAGAAAGGAAGTGATAAGGCAGGGCAGAGACAGGATCTGAGCCTTTTCAGTCTGAGCATCTAATCAGGAGAGGTAAGAAGTCACTAGTGGCTGCTCCTCTGCTTCTCTGGTCTTTCAGGTTATTACACTGATATTTGACTGCTGGTTTTTTTTTTATTAATAAGACTAATTAGGTTCACATTTCAGAAATGATGATGCAGAAACCATAGACAGGATTTGAATGTGTAAAAAGTAAGAATTAATATTAAATGTATAAAGGGCTTCTACAAACAAATAATAAAAATATAAAGTAACTAGATTTTAAAATAGATGGGAGAATACAATTAATTAATTTGCTAAGGAAAATCTAGAGTCAGTATCAGGAAATGTGGCAGGCAATCTATTCCTCCACGGTTTCCTGTGCTTGCCTAACTCTCAGTATGTTGCTTTAGGACAGGCTTAGGCACATTCTACAAATATTCTCCTAATGGATTTACCAAGCCCTTCTTGTAGGGGGATGATAGATCCCCTGGTCTAGCATCCAGATGCGTGATATCAAAACTACAGGTACATGTCTCTGAGATTTCCAGCATATTGTCATACAGCAGAGATAATTTTCTCACCTTTGTAAAGAATGTTAGCATTGCTTGCATTTCAGCACAATTGTAGGATATGATATGATATAGCTCTTTTATAACGTAATTCTTTATTGATTCTTTGGAAATTTCACATCATGCACCCCAATCTCACTCAACCCCCAGTCCCTCCATATCTGCCCCTCACTCCTGCAGCATTTCCCCAAAAGAAACCCCCCCAAATTAATTAAAAACAAAACAAAAACCCCACCACATTCCTCCATCTTTCCTACTTCTCCAACACTTCTTCATTCATGGCATTGAGAGCTGAAGTGTGTCACACAGTGTACCCTTTTGTCCAACCCTCGACCCACAAATGTTCATTGCAATGAGTCATCGGTCTGTTTCAAGGCCTCTGGTCCCTGGCACAGCATCATCACTGGACCCTCACCCAAACTCCTCTCGGATGTCCTGCGCTAAGTCATGGGGATCCTGTGGCTATCATTCCAATGGACCAGTCCCTTCGTGCACTCCAGCAGATTATAGATGGGGTAGATGTTAACAAGGGGAGGGGAAGCAACCCCAGGCACAGGATACGGGTCTGGGTGGTAGCTGAGCTGGTCAGTACCAGTCACTGAGACTGCCCCTTCTCAGGCGAGGGTGGGAGCTAGCTCTCCTAGGCTCATGCCATTGGGGCCAGCTCTCCTATGAGGGGTGAGACCAGCTCTCCTGATACAGTGTCCAGCAAGGGGCAGGGAGAGTTATCCAAGGGCCAGTGAAGGGTGGAGTAGTTCAGCACAGCCCTCAGATTTCAACACACATTGTTCCTATGGCCCCCTGTGGTAACAAGAGCCATGGACATCAACACAGACTCCAGCTGTAATGGAACAAAGGACAGAGAGATGGCCCTCAGCAGCATCCTAGGCAACACTATGGCCCCATGTAGCAGTACAGGCCACTAAGATCAGCATGGCCACAGGTTGCAAACTAGATCTTCAGCATCCTTGTGTCCTTGGTGGCAACATGCGCCACAGACATCAACATAGACTCTGACTGTGATAAGATCACAGACCCAGACATGGTCCTTATCAGCAGCTCAGGCTCAGATGTAACCAGGGCCCTAGGTGGCAGCACAGGCCATTCAGATCAGCATGGCCCCAGTGGCAGCATGGTCCTCAGACACCAACATAGCACCAAGTGGTGGTCCAGACCCATGGTATTGGCGTGGCCTTCGGTGGTATCAGGATCCACAGACAACACAGACCCTGGCTGTGGTAGGGCCAGGATTGTACAGCTTTTTTAATCTTACCAACTAACTTACTCCATCACTGTCTATGTTATTCAGCATCAAGCTCCCAAGATCACCAAACATTTTATAGATTTTCATTTTAATTTTGAGAGATACAGATTTTTAAATCTACCTATGGCAAATTTTTGTTTTATCTTGATTCAGTTTTCTTCATTATTTTATTAGCATTAATGTCATTATTATCACCGATCCATTTGAGGAGGTAGATGGAGATGTTGTAGCATATGTCCCTGGGTGGCATTGGACAAAGGCAGTTCTCCTTGGTCACTTATTCTCAAGCGTACCTGTGGGAAGTATGGTGATGTCACATCCGGAAGTGAGAAAGCATCCAGAAGAAACAGGGCTCTCTCTCAGAGTTTCTTTGAGAGGTGGGTAGTTCTTCAGTGCTTTAAATGGTTCTTCCATGTGGCCCTCTCACCCCAGTTTATAAAGCGAGCATAAGCTGCTTCCCAACATCCCTTAGTTGTGATGAGCACTGAATGAGTGTGTGTTAAAGTCCTACAGTCCATCTGTTCTCTATCCACTCCTTCCTGAATTTCTAATAGCTTTGGTTAAATGTGCTTCCTGTGTTTTATTTGATGACTCGCCATTTATGGAAGGGATATGTTTGCTGTGGAAAGTCAATATTGTCAACTTTTTAAAAAAATCTTCCATATATTAGTATTTTGGCATTGTATTGCTGATACCATAATTGACAAGCCACTGTCCTACATGTGAAATTGTCTGGCATTTCTCCCATTCATGCCTTTGTTTTCCTAGCGTTCTAATATCATTAGGCAGCAAATAGCTTTAATAATTCCACACAGTCTTTGAACAGATTTGCAGATTTGAACAGTGAGCCAAAATAGGCCTCTTTTTGAGTTTAGAAGAGAGAAATGCTTTTTATTTTTTTATTTATTTATTTTTGGGGGGATGCATTGGATTGCAAAGGCAAGGCTTCTCCAGAATCCCTGGACTTCATTGAGGGCAGTGCTTGTGGCTGTTGGAATTGTAGGCAGTCATTTAATAACTCTTTGGTCATAGACAAGTTGTTGTGTGTCTCTCTGTCTCTCAGGTCTACCTTTTCTACAACACATGAGGTCCAGGACAGACATGAAGATCAATAGGTTAATGAGCACAGACTGCTAAGAACAACTCCTGCTCTTGATTAGTGCTCACAGCATGAAGAACAGGACTTTCCCAAGGGTGCCCTCGTCCTACAATTTGTTCCACATGCCTACTCTTTCTCCGCTTTCATTCATCTCCAAATGCTGTCATTGAATATCTAAGGTAATCTGCAGCAGGTTGGAATTCCGTTGTCAGTAGCAACATGAGATCACAGAACCATGCTTGTCATTTATTCTTTTTAGTCTTAACCTGGCAGAGTATAACAATATGTTTGCAAAAATATAATAACAATTATTTACATTATTATTATATTATTATATCCATCTCAAGCTTCCCTTCCCAAGACTAATTCTGTAAACTTCTTTATAATTCAGCCTTTCTAAAATATCATATAAACCCTTAAAAATAATAGGAGAAAAAAATGAAGCCAAAAATCACACAAAAGATACATTTGCACTTTTATCTACTCTTCCTATTTGATAATGCTGTTTGTATATAGTGTAGGTTTTTCCCTACAATGTATTTATTATATTTTATTTTATAGAAATATATTAAACTATTATCTACTGATACGGTATTTAAACTATTTCCTAGATTATTATTTTATCTATCAAAGAGTAATAGCAATAGCAATAATAAGTTTTTCTTTTCCATTTTTCCATACAATGTAATTTGATCACTGCAATCAGAGGTGGAGCTTTCTGTCCCATCCACCCAATTATACCCAGCAGTCCCTTCCCAAATTACCACACAAAGGCTTATATTAATCATAAATGTTCAGCCAATTGCTCAGGCTTGTTACTAGCTAATTCATACATTTAAATTAACCCATAGTTCTTATCTGTACTTTTCCATGTGGCTTGGTACCTTTTCTCAGTATGGTGTGCCATCTTGCTCTCCCGGTGTCTGTTGGTGACTCCTCACCCTACCCTTCCTCTTCCCAGCATTCTTAGTTTAATTACCCCGCCTATACTTCCTGCCTGGCTACTGGCCAATCAGAGTTTTATTAAACCAATTCGAGTGACAAATCTTTACAATGTACAAGAGGATTATTCCACAGCATTTTCACCTTTCTGTTTAATTAAATAGGAAGGTTTTAACTTTAACATAGTAAGATTATATACAACAAAAACAGTTACTAAGTAAGAATTATAGTAACACTATCTAATCCATTTGCATTTGGCAAAATTAGGGAAAATATTTAATTATCTATATTATCTTGGTGAGTTTAAAGTTTTGTATCTAATTACTTTCTATTATAACTAAGGAAAACTACAATTATAACTATTTAGTATTCAACATCATCAAAGACCCCAGAAAGGTGAAATGTTACCTAATGACAGGGACCTCAAGCTTCCTGGACAGTCACCCAAAGTTCCTCTGCAATGTTGGGTCATCCAACTCTGACCTACAGGCCTAGCATGTCTGGCAGACTCAGACTTTCCTGTGAAGTAGGATTTTTTGAAGGAGTGTCCTGCCTTGTCTTAGAAAAGTTCAGCAGTCACTTTCTTTTCTGTCCTGCTTGTCCAATTTAGACAGCACACTATCAGCAGTCAAGGTAAGGGTAGTCTTTTGCCCAGTAGCTAACTATTGCCACAAAGAAAGTGAACTCCGTTTGGAGTTTCTTTGATGCCCATCACCCTCTTTGAAGTAATTGATGCTGCCAGGAGCAGATATATCTCATTGTTGAGAAAAGTCTAAGTTCTTAAAACATTTTAAATGCCATTTTCTGTAGGTATTTGAAGGATTTGAAGATTGCCTCTCTATCTGAAATATATTTCTATATGACTTTGAAAACATACCTAACATGACTGTAAGTTTGCTATTATGGATGACTATTAATCTGTATTTCTTAATTATGTATTACATTTTTAAATGAGTTGCATAAACATAATACCCTAAACAAGAGTAGAAATATATAAACAGTATGACATAATTAGCTTTAAATTTGTATCAATAAACCAAAATCTATACCAATGTTAAATATGTAAGATTAATAGTTTTTTTAATTAAATAGATTCAAGAATCTACCCTTTTATCCTATCATTTTTATATTTTATCCCCCTTTCTTTTTTAGAAAGATATTAACTATGACCAATAATAATTTATAACCAACCCCTTAAACAAAGACAAACATTCATAATCTATTTTTTGGGAATGTAGGCATAGTTTTCTAGACTACTTCCTGTTGATTCGGGGCACTGGTAATCTTTTAGAGGATGGTGAGAAAATTTAGGATTATGCTCAAGTCCTGACTGGAGTAGTCTGTAAGGCTGGATCATCTCAGCCAGCAGCCTTGAAGCCTTTCTGGATGCAGAACTCAGAGGAAACTGCAACAGAGGTGCTCTGAAACATTGGATCATCTGGGCCATCCATTCCCATTGGAGATTTTTTCAGAAGGGTCTTCCTAGATCAAACTTGCTTTTTCTTAATCCAGATGAATCCAGAGCCTCTCATTTCCAGTGGAAATAAAAGCAGAACCTCGTTCCCCAAATAACTTATCTTTTGACTTAAATTTTGAAGTCAAGAAATTTTAAAAATATATAGGTTGGTTTAAAGACAACACAATAACATACAGTATCCAGATTCTCTGTGTATTTTCCATCTTTAAGTGGCTTATTGTATTTTTTTATTACTCCATTTTTAAGGACTTTTTATACCCTTTTTACTTTCTCCCCCAAGCTTAAGTATTTTTTTTAAATACACTGTGACCCATTTAGAGGTTTTTTTTGTTTTGTTTTTTGGGGTTTTTTTTGTTTTTGTTTTTGTTTTTTACACCTGAATCTGTCTTTCCTGTGTATCTGTAAACTTTTTCTGTCTGCATGAGCAAAAAAACCTGCTGTGTAACTTAGATCATGATGTGCTGGTTCTGGCTTCTTCGCCTTGGTTCCCTAAGAGGTTAGTCTTGTGGCAGAGGCACATTTACCAACAGCTCTGAGAGCCATGTTTACTGTCCCAACACCTAGATCCATGCCACCACTAAGTAACGTAGCACTGGGTGCTCATAAAACACCATATAAGTGTTTGGTAGTAGGGCTTTTTGAAAGAGCCACCCATTTTTGCCAATAACACTGAGTCAGGAAGCCATCTCTTAAAGGAGCCATGCCTCTGCTCACTGCCAGCAAACAAAGCCCACTGAAGAAAATGCAGCCACCATGAAGCTGTGCTTGACTACATTCTTGTATGTCTAGAATCCTTTTTTAAGCTTTGTCAGGTTTTATGTGGAAATTTTAGCCACACATTCGAACTAGTTTTTACATTTAAATTAACCCCTATTTCTTATCTATACTTTGCCATGTGGCTTGGTACCCTTTGCCAGTATGGCATCCCCATCTTGCTCTCCCCATCTCTGCCAGTGACTCTTCACTCCTCCCTTCCTCTTGCCAGAATTCTTAGTTTGGTCACTCCACCTATACTTCCTGCCTGGCTACTGGCCAATCAGCATTTTGTTAAACCAATTTGAGTGACAAAACTTTACAGTGTACAAGAGGATTATTCCACAGCACATCATGATTCTCCCCTCCCATGACTCCTCCCATCTCCTTACCTACCCAACTTCATGTTCTCTCCCACCTCTCAAAACAAAAACCATAAACCAAAACAAAGAGCTTATGAGATAGAAGAAGGAGGAGGAGGAGGAGGAAGAAGAGAAGAGGAGGAGGAGGAAGAAGAAGAGGAAGAGGAAGGAGGAGAAGAAGAGGAATCAAACAGCCCACAAAATGTTTTGTGTTATCTATTTTATGTGAACCAACTCCTCCCAGACATTGGGTCTGCTTCATTAATCTCATGAGACTCCACTGGAGCAAACTGGTTCCCCTTTCCCAGCAGGAATTAATTGCAAAAGCTTCTTGGTTAGGGGTGGGGCTTTGTGTCCACTTTCCCTTCTCAGCTTTGGGGTTTTGTCTTGTTTGAAACTATGAAGGTCTTGTGTGTGTTGTCATAGTCTCTGTGAGCTTAGATGTGTATCCATCCTGTTGTGTCTGGAAGACGCTGTTTCATTGGAGTCATTCTCTGGCTCTTACAATCTTTTGCCTCCTCTTCTGCATAGGTCCCTAACTCTCGAGGGAAAAGTGTTAAACAAAGACATCCCATTTAGGACTGAATGCTCCAAAGTCTCCCCTTTCTGTATGTTGTCTAGTTATGGTCCTTGTGTTAATTACCACTTACTGCAAGCAGCTTCTCTGATAAAAGTTGAGTGTGACACTTACCTGTGAATTTTTCTCTAGCATAGATTTACCATAACTTACTTTATAGCAATATAGTAGGCTAGTCATCTATTGATATGGTATTTAAGATATTCTCTAGTATATGATTTTATTTGCAAAAAGAACAATGGAATTATCACTATTCTTTCATATTTAGATATATATGAATAAGTTTTCTTTTTTAAACTCTTTTGTTTCTTGAGACAAGGTAGTCCAAGCTGTCCTCAAAATTATCATATACCTAAAGATAAACCTTCAACTCCTCCACATTGTGAGTGCTGGGATTACCTGGTTTGGGCCTGTTTTCTAATGCATATATTTTTAAAAACACAATACTAGGTCAAGAGAATGAACACTTTTAATTTGGGCAAATATCAGCAAATTTCCCTCACTGGATATCCCATCAGCTTCCTTTCCTGATCATGTTGTTTCAGGATCTAATTGTGATTGCCTCACTCCCATATTGAGTGTATTAAGAAATCTTTCTATTCTCAGCTGATAGTGGACTCAGGATTTTCTAAGATTTGAACTTAATTTTGTTTTTCCTTGTAGAATATGTTTAGGTTTACTTAATGATCATAATCACCTCACAATTGTCCTTGTGAGACATGTGACTTAGATGCATATTTGAAGCTCTGTGGTTCACAGTCTGTGACTTAGGCATGGGCATTTACCCACCAGCCCCACAGTTCCCCAGAGTTTTCTTGAGTGCAAGCAGCAGGAAATATTATATAGAAGGATTTAGAGTGTGGAGATAAACAGATAGAAAATAAAGGATAGCCTCGAGAGGGCCTGGAACCTATTCCAACCAGCCCTGACTGTCTCTGCCCCAGGGTATTTATAGAGATGCCAAGAGGTGGAGCAAAAGACCCCCCCTCATCCTCCAGCACAGCCAAGTGCAGACCATTTCAGACACCTGCACTCAGGCCCATGGTCCTCATCATCCTCTATGCGGACCTGCTGGATAAAGCCACTAGGAACCTGAAAACGGGTTCCCACACTTAAGGCAGCATTTCTCAACCTGTGGGTTACGATTCCTTTGGGAGTGACCCTTTCATATTGATCGCCTAAGGCCATCTGCCTATCAGATATTTATATTACAATTTGTAACAGTAGCAAAAATACAGTTGAAGTAGCAATGAAATAATTTTATGGTCGGGGGTCACCACAAAATGAGGAACTGTATTAAGGGGTTGCAGCATTTAGAATGGTTGAGAACCACTGCCTTAGGGGGTTGGTTTGTTTTTCTTTTCCTTGTTCATAATGAAAATGTTTTAAATGTCAGAGCTGAGGGTGTATTGGTATTCTTGTTTCTTTTATTTCATGGTTTACAAAAAGTAGCATCTCTAAATTATGTGACCACAAATATTCTCAGGAAATTTTTTTGCTTGTCTATTGATTTTCTTTTCTGCAAAAAAACTAACCAAGGCAATGTAAGAGAGGAAATTCCTTTTTGCTTGCTTCCAGCAATTCAAAGGCCAATGCTAAATGGTAAGCTTAGAAAGCACAGCTCCCAAGGCAGAAAAATGGGATGATTAGGCTCTGTTTTAAATTAGAAATGTCTTTTCTGAATATATTAACAATCAGATATGCATAGATACACAAATAAAAAGATCTAAATATTAATTCATTAATTGCTAAGGAATCAAACATATAGACATGTAACTGTCTCCCAAAGCAAAACTTACAGTGAGGAAAATTTCGATATTTAAGACATGAAATCAACATTATTTTTCTGCTCATGATTGAGTATAAGTAAATGGGCACATGTTTAGGTAGATAAAGGAAGGAGGGAATTTTATGTTCGAACTCTGAATCATAAAATGTCAACAAATACAAACATGGTCATTCATATGAATCGCTTCATAGAGAAACAAGTTCTCCTCAAACGAACTGTTATTTATGAGTCAATATTTCTATTTATAATCTAAACTCACGTAGATTTTCTGAAAGCTCTGATCACACTTTATTTATGAGCTATGGAACATGTGATGTCAATAACTGGATCAATGATTTGTGCTAGACAATGCTATGGCTACATTAAGCTGGTAAGTGGTGCATTTCCCACTGCTTTGTTCCCTGAGTCCTGGTAATATTCTTCTCCTTATTGAACAAAATCTACTTATAACAAACTTTTCCAAAATAACCTTTCCTAACTTTTAACTCTTCTACAGGAATTAAGAATTCAATACTTTTAGAGCATGTGTCTGTCTCAGAGTGCTCTGCTTAGATATCTCTTATTAATTAAAGTAATTGTTCATTAAATTATTATTCCCTCTAATATATCTGCATACTATAAAATGAAAAATAATTGTTTTGAATGTTAAGCAACATTTCTTAAATCTAGGAAGAGTTGAATGGTGGATGGAGCTATGTTTTTCACAGATGGAAGGAAGCAGTTTCTTCATCAAATTTAAAGAATTAACTCCCTTTACTCCAATATTGTTATCAATCATTATTTGACAGATAACTCACCCTATGTTCCAAAGCAGTAACAATAAACACTGGTTTGAAAGCACTTGTGAGTAAAGCTACCAGGTACTTGGAGCTTGCTTTGAAAACAGCTTTCTTCCTGTGCATAGTTACCTTAGGATAACACATAGAATCAACAAAACCTCTGTGCTGTGGATCTATTTCCTCCAAATTGAAACTTCCTTTCCTAAAGTAGAAAAAGAAGGTCGTAAGATTCATGAGGCAAAGGAAACATACAAGGAACAGGAAATGTAGGAAATTTTCAAAGGAAGTTCCTAAAATCAGAAGCACAGGGCTCCTTCCAGTAGTTCTTTTTTTTACTAAAAATTTCCTTTCATTAGATACACCAACCCCATTTTCATCTCCCTCCCCTTCTCCCACCCCTCACCTCCCCCCATCTCATCCTCAATCCCCTCCTCAGAGGTGGTAAGGCCTCCCTTGGGGAGTCAACAATGTCTGGCATACCAAGCTGAGGCAGGACCAAGCCCCTTCCCGCTACATTAAGGCTTAACAAGGTATCCCACCATAAGGAATGGGCTCCAAAAAGCCAGTTTATGCACCTAGGGTAAGTTTTGGTCCCACTACCAGGGGCCCCACAAACAGATCAAGCTACACCACTGTCACCCACATTCAGAGGGCCTAGTCCAGTCCCATATAAATTCCCCGGCTATCAGTCCAGAGACCATGAGCTCCCACTAAGCTTGGGTCAGATGTCTCTGTGGTTTTCCCCATCATGCTCTTGACCCCCCCTTGCTCATATGATCCTTCATTTCTCTCTTCAACTGAACTCCAGGAGCTCAGCCCAGTGCTTAGTTGTGGATCACTCAATCTTTTTCCATCAGTTACTGGATGTAGGTTCTATGATGACAATTAGAGTAGTCACTAATCTGATTACAGGGGAAGGCTAGTTCAGGCACCCTTTCTGCTATTGCTAGGAGTCTTAGCTGGGCTCATCCTTGTGGATTCCTGGGAATTTCCCTAGCACCAGATTTCTCCCTAACCCCACAATGACTCCCTCTATCAAAATATCTCTTTCATTGCTCTCCTTCTCCATCCCTCCCTCAACTCAGCCATCCTATTCCCTCATGTTCCCATCCCCCATCCCCTCCTTTCTATTGGCCCCCTCCCAGTTTATCCAGGAGATCTTAACTATTTCCTTTTCCTAGGGTCCTCTGTGCCTGTCCCTCTTAGGGTCTTCCTTTTTACCTAGCTTCTCTGGGGTTGTGAATTATAGCCTGGTTATCCTTTGCTTTGCATCTAATATCCACTTATGAGTGAGTACATACCATGCCTGTCTTTCTGGGTCTGCGTTACCACATTCAGGCTGATTTTTTTCTAGTTCCATTCATTTACCTACAAATTTCATTATGTCATTTTTTATGGCTGACTAATACTCCATTGTGTAAATGTACCACATTTTCTTTATCCGTTCGTTGGTTGAGGGTCATCTAGGTTGTTTCCAGGTTCTGGCTATTAAAAATAATGCTGCTATGAACATAGTTGAGGAAGTATCCTTGTGGTATGATTGAGCATCTTTTGGGTATATGCCCAATAGTGGTATTGCTGGGTCTTGAGGTAGGTTGATTACCAATTTTTTGATAAACCACCACACTGATTTCCAGAGTGGCTGTATAAGTTTGCACTCCCACCAGCAGTGGAGGAGTGTTCCCCTTACTCCACATCCTCTCCAACATAAGCTGTCCTCAGTGTTTTTGATCTTAGCCATTCTGACAGGTGTAGGATGGTATCTCAATGTTGTTTTGATTTGCATTTCCTTGATGGCTAAGGATGTTGAGCAATTCCTTATATATGTCTTTTGAGCATTGGAGATTCTTCCAATGAGAATTCTCTGTTTCGATCTGTATTCCATTTTTTAAATTGGATTGTTTGTTATTTTGTTAGCTAGTTTCTTGAGTTCTTTATATATTTTGGAGATCAGCCCTCTGTCAGATGTGGGGTTTGTGAAGATCTTTTTTTCATTCTGTAAGTTGCCATTTTGTCTTATTTACTGTGTCCTTCACCTTACAGAAGCTTCTCAGTTTCAGGAAATCCCATTTATTAATTGCTGCTCTCAGTGTCTGTGCTACTGGTATTATATTTAGGAAGTATTCTCCTGTGACAATGCATTCAAGGCTATTTCCCAATTTCTCTTCTATCAGGTTCAGTGTAACTGGAATTATGTTGAGGTCTTTGATCCACTAGGACTTGAATTTTGTACATGGCAATAGATATGGATCTATTTGCATCCTTCTACATGTCAACATTCAGTTATGCGAGCACCATTTGTTGAAGATGCTTTCTTTTTTCTATTGTACAATTTTGGCTTCTTTGTCAAAAATCAGGTGTTCATAGGTATGTGGATTAATGTCAGGGTCTTTAATTCAGTTCCATTGGTCCATGTGTCTGTTTTTATTACTATAGCTCTATAGTAACACTTGAAGTCAGGGATGGTGACGCCTCCAGAATTAATCAAGTTCTTCGCAGACCTCAAAAGAATAATACTCAACTTCATATGGAAAAACTTAGGATAGCTAAAATAATACTGTACAATAAAGGAACCTCCCAGTCATTATAAAAGCAGTAAAGAAATTTTGAGGAGAGAAGACATGCCCATCAGCCATGTTGTCTGCAGTTTCTGCAAGGAGCTCCAGAGACTCACCTTTTGGAATGATAACCCCTGCTGGGGTGGGCTTCTCAGGGATTCACCTGCCTTTGAGTCACTGGTGCTCCTGTGAGCAACTTCAGCAAACTCATTGGTTCACAAAGCTCGATTTGGGTGTAATCATCTCTTTGGTCTGTTCCCAGTGCCCTAGCTGGGGAAATAGATGGTTGCTCACATCCCCCCAGGAAAAGTCACATGACAGATGGTTGGGGACCTGTCATAATTTTTTTTTGAAAAATAAAGCAGCTTGTCTTCAAGATACAGAGCTAGTGTGGTATCTATGGCAACAGGAAAATAAATGAAAGGCAAGAATCATAAAGTCACTTCTAACAAATGCCAGAAGTTTAGGGAAGAGCTTAGGGAGCAGATAATGAGGTAGTCCACTTCATGCTCTGGTAGATAGTCAGTAGACTATCTAGTAGATAGTCTGGAAGGGTTGTTAGAGAAAGGGACATGTGCACTGTTTGATAACCAGTGGATAGGGCAAAACATGCCTGTCTTATCCATGTGCTTGCTGGAAGTGTTTGTTCTTTCCCTTTCTGGAGAACATAATTTCTAAAGATAAGAGTAAGTGTTTGTGTAATTGTATGCATACATATGTGCAAAGATTTATGGATAAAGTTACTCAGTGAAGGCTGTTCACCAAGGCATTACTTTAATAAAAGAAACAGGATACATAACTGTGTATATGTGTAAACACATATACATACTTACACAGATCGTACCAACTGCATCTTAAAGCATGGGATAGTGATAGAATCCAGGAAATTGCATTCCAAAAGTTATGAAATATCCAAAATATTTAACCATTTGTTACTTTTTAAATTTTAATGGTGTTACTGCTATGAAAGCCACAAATGAGAATAATTATGAATGCACCAACACCAAGTTATAAACTTAAAACATTATAGCCTTCTTTGAAAATACTTTTTGTAGCTCCATTGTGTCGTACCACAACAGATGTGTACCAAAAAGTTGAACACACCTAGGTTAGAATAAACAGTGATTTAAAAAAAAATAGCACACCTCTGGCTTGCAATGTGTCACCACTCCCAGATTTCTAGAAACAATACTTCCAAATACTTTAAATATATATATATATATATATCAGGTTACTTTCCTGGATCCTGGATCTATTTCAATGTTTATTTCCTGAAAAAGAGAACGAGGGTGCTACAATTTTGAGACCACATTTCAGAACGTGTCCTCAATATGCTCTGAAGTATGAGTGACAGTTTGATGAACATAAATTTCTAAATTAGAAGCCATTTTCTCTGCAGAAAAGTTTTCAAAGTAATTTTTATCATATTTTTTTCTCCTAATGTTCTAAAATTTTAAAATAGTGTACTTGGGTCTAAAGGCTGTCTTATTTTCTGTCAGTCACAGTGTGGGCATTCTTAATGTAGAAACACAGTTCTCCGTGCTAAGAATATCAGTGAATTATTTCTCTGACAACTGGCCCTCATATTGTGTTGCTTGGTTCCTCTGACACTCCTCAGAAGCTGCACATCCTATGTATAATGTGATTTCTCTCCCTTCCATTTAGTTCTTAAAAATGGAATATTTTTGTGAGTTTTCTGGAAGAAACATTCAGTCTTTCAAATCCTCCTCCTAAGCACTCTGCTTCTGTTCTTTCACAATTTTGAGTTTTCAAGGACTCATATAAAAATGGTTGCCACATCTTGTTTACATTCTCTTTTTCTTTTATGGTAACAATGTACATTCTCATTTCTGAGGTTTTGATAATAGCCAGCTTTCAGCTGTTTTGTTCTCCTTGTTAACCATGAACTCCTCTGCTTTCTCCAGGTTTAAGCTCAGTGTAGATTTGAGTTTATATCTTTGTTGTTAGAGGTTTTCTGACATGCCTGGTAATTCTTGATTCTTCAAATCTGTGGCTGAGTGTTAAGCAATCAGAAAATCCAGACTAGTGGAGGCAGGTTGTTGTTGTTGTTGTTGTTGTTGTTGGTGGTGGTGGTGGTGGTGGTGGTGGTGGTGGTGGTGTGTGTGTGTGTGTGTGTGTGTGTGTGTGTGTGTGTGCTTTTCCTTGTTTGCTTATTTAATCATCCAGGGACACTCAATCTCTTCCTGGGGGGAACAAGTCAGTTTCCCTAGAAAATGCCCCTTTGGTCTTTTGTTTGAGGATATGGAAGCCCAGCAGGAGGTTTCCTGTTTACACACTACCTTCTGGTTTACATAGAGAGCAAGCCATCAGCGGCTGAGAGCAGCAGGAATCTCCTAAACACTCCATCAGAGCTCTTCCTCACAGTTCAGATCTCCTTTGCACCTTCCTTTCCGTCCCATACAGTACCTATCCAGTAGAGGTCTCTGGGTGAAAAGCACTTTGTTTCCTTGTTTAATTGATTGTCTTGAGTGGATTGACTTTCTAGGATTTGCTAAGACACTTCCCACTCTTCTTCTGGAACTCACTATGTAGATCAGTCTACCTCTGCCTCCTGAGTGCTGGGTAGGATTTAAGGCATGCATCACCATGATGGCTAAATTACCATTCTTCTATCTGTACTTTGGCTTCTAACATTTTCTCATTTCACCAATAATGTCTTCCCATTCAGTCTCTTTGTGCCTGTATTTATAAACTCAAATATCTTAACTATCATTTTGTTACAATCTCTGATGAATGCACGACTGTTATGCACCAAATCTCACTATACAATATACTATTGTTTTTAAAACTTAACATTAATAAAGAGATTGTTGTATTTGCCTACTTAATTGCAATTTCAAAGCACTAAATTTCCTCCCCCCAAAACCCCAAAAAGATGGAGTATTTTTAATCAATAAAAGGAAATATAGTTAGATAGTAGGGAATACAGGCACACTTTAAAATAATTTTGACAAGATACTGAATTCAGCCTTTGGCCTGGAACTTGGGTGAACTTGTCAGCCCTAAAAATATATATATACAAGTAAAATTTTATAGACTGTACAGGTTATATTTATGTATTTAGGAATAAATATGACAGATTGTTGATGAATACAAGATAGATAGATAGATAGATAGATAGATAGATAGATAGATAGATAGATGATAAATAGATAGATCAGATAGATGTACAATTATTAAAGAAAAAGAGGCCATAACTTTGAATGAGCAAGATGAGGAGTATGTGGGAATTTAGAGGGAGGAAATGGAAAGGAGAAAATGATGTAGTTATAATTTCAAAAAAGTTTTAAAGATTTATAAATAAAAAACATGCATTGCTCTTATGATAACAATTATGAATAAACCATATGTTCATAATCATGAATATCACAAATACAAAGTGAAAAATACAAAGAAGACAGATGTTAAGAAAGTATTGAAAATATAACAAATATGTAACCTTAAAAATAATGTTTCAATAAATGTTGCACTCTTGAATCCTACCTTTTGGAATCAGTTCTAGACGTTATTTTTTTGCTTTGCATTAAAAGAAAGGAAGGAAGGCTCAAACAATACAACAGAAAGTCAAATATCTGGGACACCCAAACATCTAGTAGTCACAAGTTCTTCTTACATCCACAAAAGTCAAGGATGTATATTTAGAAACATGCACACCAAACTCCCGCAATTATTCAAAGAATAGAATTCAAGAAGACAACTCACTTTGTAACTAAGTATCGTATCTCGTCTCTCAACTGGACAGCTTGATTTCCATCGTATTTGAGGGCATTTTGGAATAAGTTTTGGGATATAATTTAAAAAGAGCTCTCATGTCACTTCAGTATCACAGGTGATAAACTAGAAGGACATGAGTTTTTAACCAAACTACAGGATTTCAAGAAATGCCCTAAACATCAAACAAACTGTTTTTCTATGATTCGCTTATCTGTACCTTCCAGGCTGAGACCTCTCACTAGCAGGGTTATCAAAACAGTGGCGGGCTAGAAAGGAAAGAGCCCTTGTTTGGGCCGTGAAAGCAGCTATCAGGAAGGTCTTGATTTACATGCTGGTAGCCAAGATCCAGGGATTATTTTCTAGGGCTCCCATCAATCAATATGAAGTGATATTGACTGTTTATACAGCAGTAATGTCAGGATTCATAGCCACTGCAAGCCAATAGAGTTGGAACTTTAAAAAAGTAAATGTTCTCACATACCACAGTCAAGTTAAGCAAATATTGTCGGGACAAATCATATGTGTTAGTATCTGTTGGGCAACAACCATTGTTTATCATTTGTGGGACATTTGTCCTCTTCATGAGTAATCTGGAGTCATTGTCTGGCATCATGTGGTCCTGTATTTCATAAGCTACTCTCAGTGGCATTATGACCACAGATCCAGAATCACAGGGACCTTAAAGAGCGACATCATCACTGTGCTTAGGGAAGCACGGGGACCACCTGTGTGTAAAATGGAAAAACAATATGATTTATAATTCTTTTGATTGTGTTCCACTGAATGAGTCACGTGACTCCCCAGGCGATTTGGATGTCTTGTGATTTCTGTTTCTACCTTGGAGTACTAACTGGCTGGAGGAATTAAGTTCAGACTGTTAGATCTGATCTACATCACTTGGAGATGAAGGTGCAATTATTGAAGGTACCACCAGATGAAGAGAATTAAAAACCAATAGACATCCATTCAGGTCTACTTATCTCTGTTTTATGGAGAAATTATGACAAGCAACACAATTTCAGTAAAATGTCTAACACAATGACCCTCAATAATGATTTGTAAGAAGCTTACTTATATAAGTTATCCATTTAGACACAGATACTTTATGTATTTACTAAAAAAGCTAGAGCCTTTTTTGTTCCATAGCACTGCAAGTGTGGTGGTATTGTGTTCCCCAAAATATTGTGTATGCTAATAAACTTATCTAGGGTCAGAGAACAGGACAGCCACAATATTAAACATAGAGGCTAGGCAGTGGTAGCATACGCCTTTAATCCTAGCATTCCAGAGACAGAAATCCCTCTGGATCTCTGTGAGTTCAAGGTCACATGGGAAACGGCCAGGCGTGGTGACCCACGCCTTTAATCCCAGA
>CABHPR010156029.1:4140-24709 GCA_902168415.1 Peromyscus melanophrys
GTGTGTGTGTGTGTGTGTGTGTGTGTGTGTGTGTGTGTGTGTGTGTGTGTAAAAGCATGCACTTGAGTGCACATGTGTAGAGACGAGCAGGTGATATCAAATGCCTTCCTCAAGCGTTCTCCACAATACCTTTTTTGAGACAGGATCTCTCACTGAACCTGTTGGTCACCTAGAATGGCTAACTAGCAGGCCACAGGGACTCACCTGACTCCACCTTCCCAATGCTAAGATTACAGGCACACACTAAAGCACCTAGCTTTTTACCGGCCTCCTGCATCCTTAGCAAGCCCTTCGCAACCAAGGCACTTTCCCAGTCCTGCTTAAGACCCCTTTCATCTCATCCACGTGAGCCAAGCTGAATTAGGACAGACCCTACCATTTACAACCACCAAATGATCACATTAAACTTAACTGAGAGCCAACTATGATGGTAGTCAGAATGCTGAGGCAGGAGGATGACAAGGTCAAGGCCAGCCTAGGCTACATAGCAAGGGCTTGTCTAAAAGAAAGATCAATAAGCCAGTTTGGCTGGGTTTCAGTTCCTTCATCTATAAAGACAGGAATAATTTCATCAGTGGGTAATTAGGGGTGGCAGGGTCAAGTGTACAGAGTAACTTCTAGGACTAGGAGAATGAAGCAAGAAGGAACATCATCTGAGCTCCCGCTGTTTGGGACCTCTATGTTTCCTGGTGACCTGAAAGTATGCCTAGGAGGTACCATCAGCTACTTCCCAGCTCAGGGATAATTTCAACTCAAAATGATTCTTTCTAGATGAAGCTGTCATCTCCAATGACACTAAACATCCATGTTACATTTTGGTTTCATTTGGTTTCAGCAATGAATTTGTTTTGCCTATAGTAGCAATAAAGGAATTTTCATTTATTTTTAAAAAAATATTTCTAACTTCCAAGATTTCTTGTCACACAGCTATCAGGTTGCATTCATAGACCTTTTAACTAATCTGTTTTTTCTAGAGTAAATATGGGATGCTTAAGCTGGCTGTTTCCTTTCTACCCAGGGCCTTTCACTTTGTGGGGATTACACCTGCCTAGGGAATTAACAGGGTTTGAATAAAAATGTATTCATTCCTTACCACACAGTCTCTGAATTGGATTTTCTCTCCTTATTCCACACTGAGCTAATCAAGTCCTAATGATGCTGCATTTAATTCAATCTCAGAAGGAATAATTTTCCAATTCAGTCTAAACAATGCCTGACCTTTGTGGTGACTTCCCTGAATCTAGCATTTCTTCAATTACTGCAGCTAGCAGGAGATGGACAGAAAGAATAACCATTTTCCTTGGACAATGGCTTCTGTGTGTTGTCGGGCTCTTCATCTTTCTGCCTCCTCCAGCCCGCTTTCATGAATACAATGTCTTTTTAACATCCCTTTCAGGGCGGTACAGGAGACCCCATCCATCTCCAGATCTCAGTGGCTGCACGGCAGCCGAGCATCTCATTATGGCAGAGTGAAGCATTCTGGGAGAGTGGATGGAGAAGGCAGACTGCAGTAGGAAAGGGGAGAGGGAGGAGAGGAGAGCAGGAGCTGTGGAAAATATATGCTCACTTTCTTGGTGATACTACACTATGGGGGTAAGAAGTTCCTGTTCTAGAAAGCTCTAGCATGCAGGATGCCCAAACCCCTGACTCAGCAGACTCCAGCCTCACCTACAACCAGGTTGAAGCTGCCTTAGTGTCTTAGCACCTCCAACCACACACTCCCCCACGATGGATGCTACCTACAAACCACCATGGAGGCCATGTTCTGGGAGGAAAGCAAATTATCATGTACACACTCAAGAACAATCAGTGGTTCCAAACTTGGAATAGAACACACAAACATCCATGTGCTCATGTACAACAGAACTCATATTTATCTCCCTAAAAACTATTTTCTTCAACTAACACAGATACTTACCTACTACTTCCTTTTCCTGCCTTAGCCAAGATAGGTCAGGGCAATGTCCTTAGCATTTGGGGGTCTCAGACCCTTTTCAAAGTCACTATTAATTCTCTAGCAACGGTCTGAAACCTAGCCATAACCGGCCTCATCACCCTCCTCCATGAAGAATGTCTAGATTAAGCAAGGCCTAGTAGTGCACACTTTCAATCCCAGCACTTGAGATACAGAGGTGGGTGGATCTCCATGAGTTCAAGGCCAGTTTGGTGTGCATGATGAATTCCAGGACAGCCAGAGAGCTACATAGTGAGAAGAAAAAGAATGAATGCCTAGATTAGCCATTTGTCCGGGCTGACAGGTATTGCCTTCTTGAAATCCAGGGGCTTCAGGCAACAGTTGGTGGCTCTCTGTAATTTTGTCAGGGTAGGGTTAATTCCCTTCTGTTAGCTTTCCTCCTAAGCACTGCTGACACTTTGAGCTGCGCTCCAATAATGAGAATTTTGTTGGGCAGTTGGTAGGTAAAGGAAGCAGATTGAGGAATGGGGGTCAAGGCTGGGGGAGAAGGCTGGGGGAGAAGGCTGGGGACAAGGCTTGGGGGGCAAGGCTGGGGGGCAAGGCTGGGGGAGAAGGCTGGGGGGCAAGATGGGGGCAAGGCTGGGGAGTTCTTGCCAGCACCTTCCGTGTGAAGATCCAGGGCACTGGGCAAGAGAAGACTTGCTCTTTGGGACAGAAATGCCAAGAATAGACTTCATCGCATTCCAGATTTTTCTTCCAACTCCAGCTTGGGCCCCAGCCAGTGTTCCTTTTTCTGAGGCCACCTTACCCAGGCTCTGTGCCCTCCATCTACAATCCTCTTTGCCTTCTTGGTCATCTGAAGGCTTCTTTTCCTCGGCCCACTGGCTTTGGTACCCCCAGATCCACCCACTCCTTGCCCTTCCCCCAAAGAGAGTAAGTAGCACAAGGGCTCTCAGCGGGCCTGTCCTGTCCTGCAGTTACAGCCAATCCCCCTGAGTCCGGCCTTGAGCCCACACCGGCCCATGTTGTCGTCTGCATCCCTCCAGACTCATCCCTCTTTCTGGCTCCGAAGCTCCTACCACCACAACCTCCATCTATCTACATTCCATAACTTCAGCCTCACAAAGCCTTCCAAGATACCACAGATAAGAGATTTCAGAACAGCTATATTACTAAACAACTCACTGCTCACTTGGCGCCAGGTACTGTTCCCAACCCCCATGTTAACTCATTCACTCCCGCAAACAATGCTGAGAAGTTAAGTACTTTTGTATAAAGCCATTTCACAGAGGAGGAGACTGAAACCCAGGGAGGTAAGGTGACTTGCCCAAAGTCACACAGCTCCTTAGGGTGGTGCTGGGGGAATCAAACCCAGCAGGCCTGCCTCTGATCTCCTTTATTCACCGACATGGCTCTATCATTTCTCTCCACAATATTTTAGGTAGGATTGCTTGTTCATCCTTAAATCATACTCGGAGCCCTTTGCTGTGGGATGTTCTGTATGGCAAATGTGTTGCTAATAAAACACTGATTGGCCAGTGGCTAGGCAGGAAGTATAGGCGGGACTAACAGAGAGAATAAAAAGAGCAGGAAGGTGGAAGGAGACGCTGCCAGACGCTGCCAGACGCTGCCAGCTGCCGCCAGGACAAGCAGCCTGTAAAGATGTCGGTAAGCCATGAGCCACGTGGCAAGGTATAGATTTATAGAAATGGATTAATTTAACATATAAGGACAGTTAGCAAGAAGCCTGCCACGGCCATACAGTTTGTAAGCAATATAAGTCTCTGTGTTTACTTGGTTGGGTCTGAGCGGCTGTGGGACTGGCGGGTGAAAGAGATTTGTCCTGACTGTGGACCAGGCAGGAAATCTCTAGCTACAAATGGCGCCATAACGTGGGGCAGGAATTTCCACTTAAAACCTGAGAAAGCGTAAAAAGAAGATTGTAAAACAGAGTTAAAACAGCTTTCTAGTTGTCTCTTTCAAGTTAGCCGCAGCCTGCGGGCTTGAGCTACTGTATGGCGGGTTCCTGGCGTGCGTGTTTGACCTGCAGTATGGCGGGAATGAGGCATCTGCAAGTGGCACATTAAACTGCGTGGTAGATTTAGCCTTCGCTAGTACAAAACAAAAAAAGAGGTTTCTGAGCTAAACGCTGCTTTGATAGAAGCATAGACCCACGAAGGCTCCCAGAGCGGACGGTAAACGTATCACCGCCAGGTTGGGAAGCTGAGGTGGGCGGAGCCAGCAGCCACAACACCGTTTCAGTCCTAGAAATGCTGCAGTTTAAAACAACTGATTCACAATAAAACAGACTCAGATGAAACAAGACTTTAAATGCTTTAAAATGTGTGTAAAAATGTACGTAGGCTTCAAAGAGAGATAAAAAGGAATATATACAGTTATATAAAGAAATAGTTTTGAAAAATGAAGTCTTTAAAGAGACAGTAAAGGTAGTATAAAATATAAGCCACGTAAAGATGGATATCACACAGAGAATCTGCATTGTGTTGTCTTTGGGATTCTTAACTGCAGAGAGATATTTGATTGTAAAAGAAGCTGAGTTAAACCAATATGTATATTTTAAAGATACTTTGACTTCAAAATTTGGATGTAAAGATATGTTGCTTTGGAAAGGAAGCTCTGATTTTGTTTCCACAGAAAGCCAGAGGCTATGGATTTGTTCCAGATTAAGATACATCAGGTTTGACAAGCCAAGACCACCTGAAGGTCTCCGATGACACCATGGCCCAGATGATCCAACATCCAGAACCGTTTCAAGACAACTGGCTCAGACGATACACTCTCACGGACTACTCCATAATTCTAAAATTTTCTTTGTGTCCCCATAAGATACAGTGCCCCCCTCCAGCAGGAAGCAGTAAGAGAAGCTACGCCCAAATTCCCAAATTATAGTAATTTACTTTAAGGTTAAAACCTTCCTTTTTGAAAAAAAAAAGGGGGGGGGGAAGTGCTGTGGGATGTTCTGTATGGCAAATGTGTTGCTAATAAAACACTGATTGGCCAGTGGCTAGGCAGGAAGTATAGGCGGGACTAACAGAGAGAATAAAAAGAGCAGGAAGGTGGAAGGAGACGCTGCCAGATGCTGCCAGCCGCCGCCAGGACAAGCAGCCTGTAAAGATGTCGGTAAGCCATGAGCCACGTGGCAAGGTATAGATTTATAAAAATGGATTAATTTAAGATATAAGGACAGTTAGCAAGAAGCCTGTCACGGCCATACAGTTTGTAAGCAATATAAGTCTCTGTGTTTACTTGGTTGGGTCTGAGCGGCTGTGGGACTAGCAGGTGAAAGAGATTTGTCCTGACCGTGGACCAGGCAGGAAATCTCTAGCTACAGCCCTTGAACATGGATGGGTCTGAGTCTGTTCTTCTAGACCTAGCAGACAGGCACACTGAGCACAGTCCTGGGGGGGAAAGACCTGTTCTCTATCACCATGAGGTGTTGACAAGAACCACAGATCTCTGGTCCAGGACAGCGCCCTTTCCTCCCTTGTTAAGCAGCTGAGCAGATCTAAAGCAGCACCGTGGTCTCAGGAGGGCCATGGGCAGACCTCTGCCCCCATCCTCCTACCACCCCACCCCCCTCTATCCTTCCTAGCTTCCTTTCCAGGTACCTGGCAAATGGCTTGCCCAACATGACCCGCATTGCTGACCACCCTCAGCGGCTGAAGGCAAGCCTCAGGGTTCCCTATCTGTGTTGAAGAGGATTACAATGAGCTTCAAAGACAGCCCTGAGGGAAGTCACAGAGGAGGAGCCTGGAGGATTGGAACATGAACCGACAAGATCCAAGACAATCCAACCTTAAGATCCTAGAAAGATGTTGGGGTTGATTACAGGAGCAGGGACCCTCTTACAGCTTAACGTCACAAGATGGAGATTTACTTCCTTCCTGCTGCCCTAGTCTCCCTGCTAGCCTTTGAATCTGGAATGCCTCCCTCCCGCAAAAGTCCATGATTTAAAGGCTAACTCCTTAGCCAGGCACAAAGCTTGGGTCATGGGGGGACTGGCTTGGCCTTGAAAAGGGCTGTGGGACACCAATCCCTCCTTTGCCTATTGTGTTCCCTGCAATGTGAGTGTTTGCGGCTAGCCAGGAGCTCCTGACATGGTGTGCTGCCTCACCACAGGTCCAAAACAACAGCCAACCAATCACGGACCAGAACCGTTCCGCCAGGAGCCAAAAAAAACCACCTTGACTCTTCTCTGGTATTTCGCTTCCAATTAGAAGGCTTCCTCACACAGGCCCTGGGTTCAGGCTATTTTAGCGCCATCCAACTCTACTCCCAGAAACGCACAGACAGACCTAAAGGGAGCCAGTCAGATTGAGCACCAAAGGGGCAATTGATGGATGTTTTGACCGACTTGCTCCCGTCAAAACTTACCTTTCCAATGTCTCATTTCCTCAGACCCTTGTGGACAACAGGCGTGCTGTTCTTGGGTAAACTGAGTTGAGGGAAAAGAGAGATCAGGGAAGAAATTAGTGGGGGACGACCCCAACCTGCTTCCTCCAGCACCGCCCCCTCCACACACACCCTTTTTGTCCTCCTCCCGGCTCTCACCTCCATTAAGTCCGGCTTGGCCGAGGCCACCCACTGTCATGACAGGTCGCCTCTAACACCGGAACAGAATTTTTCCTCAGAACAGAACCAGGACAAAGGGGATGGAATGAGGAGGGGCTGAGCCATGTTGGAGGTGAGCTCAGAGAACTCCCCCAACCACCTGCGTATGGAAACAAGGACCCAGAAGCTTCCAGCGCTGCCTGCAGAGGCCTAGCTGTTGGGCATATTTGTTGAGGCAGAGCTGTTGAGCTGAAGAGGCAGAGCTGTTGGGGACACCAACAGCTGCTGTTTAGCACACCCCGTCTTTTACTCGGAAGGACACCCCTCTTCTTTGCAGGAACTGCAGCGCCCCAACGTTTACCATGAGGCTGCCAGACAAGAAGCCCCACCTCTACTCCAGGAAGCATGTGACCTCAGCTGGGCCAATCAACTTCCTTCCCCGGAATTAAAAACAATTAAGGCGAAGCCTTGGCCCTGTTTGTAGGCTCACAGCAGCCAACCACCAAGAACTACAGCCTTAGGGAAAGGCCACCAGTCTCTTGAGTGCTGGGATTAAAGGTGTGAACCACCATGTCTGGCAAATTCTTTTTTTTTTTTTTAAATCTGGACATTTGGTCTAGAAAAGCAATTATGAATCTCCTCTTTTTTTTTTTTTTTTTAACGTAAGCATTCCAAAACAGGTTCCCATGAGTCACTTGTTCCCTGGGTTTACTAGGATTAAGAAGGAAGTCGTTACATCTATAGGTTTTCATACATTCATGGCTGGCCCTAGCCAGTTCGTCCACCAGAATATGCAGCTATGATCAGAATACATTGTACACATGTATGAAATTCTCAAAGAATAGACAGATACAGTCAAATTTAACAAAGAATATCAGAATGCAATAGATTGGGATTGTTGGTAGAATAAGGATGATTGTAAATCTATCTAAAATAATTAGAAAGACTCGCCGGGCGGTGGTAGCGCACGCCTTTAATCCCAGCACTTGGGAGGCAGAGGCAGGCGGATCTCTGTGAGTTCCAGGCCAGCCTGGTCTACTAAGTGAGTTCCAGGACAGGCTCCAAAGCTACACAGAGAAACCCTGTCTCGAAAAACAAACAAACAAACAAAAAATTAGAAAGAATCACAGAATGAGAGAAAGCATTTACAGATCATATCTGACGAAGGCCTGGCATCCAGACTATGTAAAGAACTCTCACATGGGGCATGGTACAAAATAATCAGGCTACTGGGTAGGCTGAGGCAGGAGGAACACAAGTTCAAGGCCATCCTGGACAACTTAGTGAGATCCTACCTCAAAATTAACAGGAGAGAGAGAGAATGTACTCTGTTTCAATCCCCAATAAAACACACACACACACATACACACACACACACACACACACACACACACACACACACACACACATACACACACACACATAAACACACACACCACAGCTTTTACAATATAACCACACACACAAAAAAAAAAACCACAAATTTTAAAATGGACAAAAGTCTCAAATAAATATTTCTCCAAATGATAAATACAAAGTATCCACAAGCAAATAAAATACTGACTGTTAGCTTTTAGGTAGAGGTAAATTAGAACCACAAGGGACTACACACTTCTGTGAGGATGGCCTTAGCTAAAAGCTAATAAATAACTGTTTTCAGTGATGGTGTGAGGAAATTTAAATCTTTATCTACTTCCAGTTCAACATAAAATGTTTCAACCACTCTGGGAAATAATTTAGTAGTTCCTTCAAAAAAAAAATTATACACAGACTTGTCATCTGACCCAGCAACTCTAGTCTGAGGTATATCCAAAAGAATTGAAAAAAATACTCAACAAGTACCCGCACACAAACAATGCACAGTTCAAAATAGCCAAAAAGTCCCAAATATAAATTTAAAATAAATTGAATTTTATATATATATATATATATATATATATATATATATATATATATATAAGGTTTATCCATAAGCAGAACATCACCAGCATGAAAGGGAATGAATTGTGCATGGATCCATGCTGGGCTGGGGCAAACCTCTGAAACACCAATAAGCCAGGCAGACAAGGTCATGGTCTGATTGACCTCTCAGGAGATATTCAAAACAGGAATCCCACCAAGGCAGAGGGCAGCGGTGGCTGGCAGGAACTGCAGAAAGTTCTGGAAGGAACTGCTTAGAGGGAAGGTTTCCATCCAGGTGTTGAAATCTTTTTGAGCTAGAAATTGGTGGTAATTGCACAACCTCAGGGAACAACTAATGTTTGTTTTAAAACAGATAGTTTAGTGCTATGAGAATTTCACCTCAATAAAAATACTTAATAAAGCAGTCCAATTTAGGCATGCACGTATGGACAAAAATAACATACAGCATTCACTGTGACCAGACACTGTGGTGGTATTGTGTTCCCAAAAATATTGTGCACGCTAATAAACTTATCTGGGGTCAGAGAACAGAACAGCCACAATATTAAACATAGGGGTTAGGCAGTGGTAGCACACGCCTTTCATCCTAGCATTCCAGAGGCAGAGATCTACCTGGATCTCTGTGAGTTCAAGGATACAGCCAAGCATGGTGACTCATGCCTTTAATCCCAGAAAGTGAGCCTTTAATCCCAGGAAGTGATGGCAGAAAGCAAAAAGGTATATAAGGCGTGAGGACCAGGAACTAGGCTGGTTAAGCTTTTAGGCTTTTGAGCAGCAGTTCAGCTGAGATTCGTTCTGGATGAGGACTCAGAGGCTTCCAGTCTGAGGAAACAGGATCAGCTGAGGAATTGGCAAGGTGAGGTGGCTGTGGCTTGTTCTGCTTCTCTGATCTTCCAGCATTCACTCCAATACCTGGCCCTGGGTTTGATTTTATTAATAAGACCTTTAAAGATTCCTGCTACAAGACACTGCAATCACAAGTGTCTTCCTGTGACAACAATATTGCTTCAATTCCTCCTTCCCTTAATTCTCACCTTTTCCCTCACACACTCACCTCTGTGCTCTGCATGCAGGTGCATGGGTTGTTAAGTGGTCATGCATTCTGAGACACATAGTTCATCTGCTTTCTTCTTCATCAGCCAGCTTGATGTAAAGGAGATGCCACTATTAGATTACCTAGGGTCATTTACTAATCCTATCTCTCCAAGTATTACAAGACAGCTCTTGAGGTCTTATCTTTTTCCTCATATTAACCCTGAAAGTCTTGGGAGGGGGTTGTTTGAGACAGGGTTTCTTTGTGTAGCTCTGTCTGGAATTCATTCTGTAGACCAGGCTGGCCTCGAACTTAAAGATCTACCTGCCTCTGCCTGCTGAGTGGTGGGATTAAAAGTGTGTGCCACCACCACCCAGCAACACTGGAAGTCCATTCTGCACCTCACCACACAACTGTACTAGTATTCCTCAACAGTGAAATCCCTGGACCACCTGCCCCAAACCCAGACCTATCAAATCAAACTATATGGGGGTAGCCTTAGGAACCTGTATTTTCAGCAAGCCCCACAGCCATATGCTTGCATGTGAAGGTACATGAGACTTCTTGTTTCTCTTTAATAACTAACTTACTAACTCAGTCAAATGTCTATCGAGTACCTACACAAACACTGTGCTACATGCTGTAATGAGAACGTAAGTGGAAATGATAATTTGTAAACAAAGTTTGCAAAACAGACAAATCCCATCAGGGCCATGGTCGGCAACAGAAACTGCCTAAACTTACGTAATTTTAATAACAGCTCATTCAAACCCATCTATTCTAGGACAAAACCTTCTTGGACTGGAGATGTAGCTCAGTTGGTAGGGTGAACGAGAGTGCTTGCCCAGCGTGCATGAGGCTTTGGGTTTGATGCATAGAGCCCCATAAGCCAAGCCTGGTGGTGTACACTTAGAAGGAAAAGAAATTCAAGGTCATGGGAGAGCTACGTGGGGAAGTTTCAGGCCAGTCTGGCTAGAGATTGTGTACAAAAACCAAACAAAGAAACAAAAACATTTCCCTAACACTAATTCTATATGTGCCGCAAAGCAGAAACATCTCCAGCCATTTGTCAGATTTACAAACCCTGCCCATCTTTGCCCTCCAACTACCCTCTGACTGTCTCTAACCCTTCAGACCCCACGAGTGCCCCTTCCCTGGCTTCCTCCTTGGAGATGTTAGTAGATCCTGTCAAGGTCAGAGTTCTCCTTAGTAAGAGTTCCACTGAGTCAGCTTGCATAAGCAGAAGACTTTCCCAGTCCCCTTCCTGTGGGACACAGATATAAGACAGCTATTTCCTCCATGAATTATTATTTACCCCACTTGCTATTATTTTGTATTCTGTTATGCCTGATGCTATGCCTTGAATCTAAATGTGTTACTTTTGTGAGTATTTTCCTCTTGAGGCACATCAATCAAGATGCAATCATTGGCTACTTGAGTGTAGGAATAGCTATTTCAGGCATTCAGGTGCTGAAGCAATAACTCACAAAGCCATAATCCTAAGCAACCTGAACTCTCTCTGGATCCTGTGACAAGAAGAGCTGTGATTTCTAAGATGCCTCCAGGGTGTCTGTCTCTCAGAGTAGATTCTGTCGCCTTCATCCTGTTCAGGGTTGCAAAGTGTCTTTCCCCTAATGTTATTATTTTTAGTGTGTATGTGTCTGGGTGAATGTATGGCGCATATGTACAGTGCCCATGGAGGCCAGAGGAGGGCATCAGATCTCCACAGACTAGAGCTACAGGGAGTTGTGAGTCAAGTGATGTAGGTGCTTGAAACCAAAGTAGGATCTTCTGGAAGAGCAGCCAGAGCTTTTACACTGAGCCACCACCCCTCCAGGCTCATTTTCTCCTGCCCTTGTTTCTCCACCTTCTTTATTTGCTTCTACCCAAATGTGGAAATTCTGAATCATCCACCATTCATCTTAACCTTATTTCTCCTTCACTGGTTTTGTTTCACTTCTACTAATCTCTAGGTAAATGTCTTGGTTTGCTCTTCTAACACATTTATGAAATCTTCGGCTTACATGCTATTTAAAATAACACACTTTGAGGCATTTCCCCTTTATTGAATGAATATGCTGTCCGAAGATCCCCCAAGACAGGGTAGGCAGGCCCTGATGAATTATTACACCCATGATGTTTATAACACTCCCCACCCCTGCTGTTGATGCCCCCCCCCAATTCATATGTTGAATTCCTAACTCTCAATATGATGACATCATGAAATGGATTCTCTGATAGGTGATTATGTCAACTTTTCCTCATGAGTGGAATTATGTCAAGACAGAAAGGAACAACAGAGTTATGGGACAAGTATCAATTTTGTGCTCCAATCAGGGTCTTAACTGAGTGTTGTGTTGTCTGGAAACCCATTACCGATACAGTGTGCAAGCATACTAACAAACTATTTTAGAAACACACATAAACTCAAGGCCATCCCTGTGTTCACATTTATTATCTCTCCCTCACATTCCAGTTAAGTTTTCAGTGAGAGGTGGTATTAAACAGTAGAGGACCGAGTCAAACCCACTGACAAATCTTATCTACGATTCAGTATGCAGTGAACTGCTGTTCATACAGCGGATGATTATTTTGCAGTTCTTTCTGACTCGTGTAGTTTTGCCAAAGCTGAGTATGTTAGTGAGAAAGTGCCATGGGTCTATCTTAATGGCAATCATCTTGACTCTTAAGAAGAGGGGAGGAAAAAAAAAAAAAGGTTAAGATATCTTACACAGAATGAGCTCCAAAGGGGTTATCCATTCTAAAATGTCCACAGTCGGGGGGCAGAGAAATTCTTTTGTGTGTGTGACCACTTACAGTGTGCTTGACTCACTCGGAACGTTTGATAACAATGAAAAGCTGTAGGCCCATTTTCTACCGAGAATCAAGATCTCTGGGGGCGAGGCAGGAGCGCCGCCGCAGGTGATTCTTCTGTGCAGCAAAGGTTAAGAGCACTTTCCTGGGGGTCTCCAGTGAAAAGCTTTGGTCTTACTTGTCTTCATCATACATGAGCTGCCCCAGCTGTGTCCAGCTGTGAGGTTGAAGCATTCCCCGCAGGAATGAGTCAGTACCTGTTCTTCAGGGTAACCATCTCTGCAGCGCTGCTGGCTGTTTCTTGCAACGACATGATGTGGGCCTGCCGCAGTTGGCGGCAGCTGGGTTTACTGATATTTCTTACAGCTTGCACTTTCAATGGGAAATCACATGTGACTTTCAAATATATGTTTAATCCACCTTGTTCACTGCCCTCCCCATCAGCCTCTCACTGTCCAGGCTTCCGAACAGATAGTAAATATAGCAGGTTGCCTTTTGCCTTCCATATATCAAATATTCCGATGAGCTTGGGGACTAATTATCTTCCCCAGCAGGCTGAAGAATATAAACAGCTGCTACTGTGGGGTCTCCCAGCTACACAGGCAAAGAAGGGCTGAGCATCGGCTTTGTGCTCAAGCTCTCTGCGTGCTTCGAGGGGACACCGGCTCACTTAGTTCTCACAATGGCAGTGACTTGGTGACATCTTGCTGTAGGGAGTAGAGGAAGCCCTGAGTGAATGAAGTCCTGGGTGAAGGTGTGCTGTTGCTGTGGGAATTGTCATGTCAAGGACCCTACCTCCAGAGCCATGAAAAACAGAGCAGTCTTTGCCCTGGGGTGAGACTCAGGGCGATGGCTAAGCCTTCTTCAGAGGTCCAAGTGTAGAAAATGTTCACCATAGCTTTCTCCCCTCCTTATATTTATGACCTGAAGACTGCTCCCCTATAGAGACAACTACTGCTCCCCTATAGAGACAACTACTGAGACCAACTAAACCTGTCCCCTTGATGCAGCTGTATACTGTGAGCCTGCCTCCTTGTTTATCTGTATGTAATAACCCTGCCTCCATGTTTATCTGTATATAATAACTCTGCTTCCTTGTTTATTTGTATGTAATAACTCCACCTCCTTATTTATCTGTATATAATAACCCTACCTCCTTGTTTATTCATATGTAATAACAGATAAAAGCTGACTTGCTGTGGGATATCTTTCTGTATACTGTGAATATGTACTGCTGTGATAGGTTAATTAAGAAGCTGCTATGGCCTATGACAAATCAGGTTATAGCCAGGCAGGAAATCTAAGAGAGAGACAGGAAGGAGAAAGGAGAGTAAGGAGAGATACCAACCGCTGCCCAAGGAGCAGCAAGATGCCAGCAGACCACCACACGTGGCAACTTATAGATCAATAAAAATGGGTGAAGTTATAAGAGCTAGCAAGCAAGAAGCTTGAGCCATAGTCTATACATAGTCTATACTTGTAATTAATATCAAGTCTCTGAGTGGTTATTTTATAAGCGGCTGCAGGACTGCGGGTGAGAGAGATTTGTCCTGACAGCAGGCCGGACAGGACACAGGAAATCTTTCAGCTACGCTGACTCCTTGTCCAGCTGTATACAATAACTCCTCCTTTCTGCTCAACTGTATATAACAAACAACACTGAGCCCCCGGGATGCTTTAGCTTCTCCACCAGAGAGCCCAGTTCACCCCACCCCAGCTTTTCTGTGTGTATCTGTCTTTTCTTCATTCTCTCACTGCCCCAGGCAGGTCAAGTCCCCTTATCCCTTCAAGGATGTGGCATCCCACATTCTTCTTCTTCTCCAGAGGAGTTAAATAATTCAACTAGGTTCACCTGGGAAGTAAAAGAGTCAGAATGACACCCTCCCTCATCCCAGGGTCATCTGTCAAGATTAGGAAATAAGAGGGTTTGACAAAATCTGCAGGAGTCAGAAAGAACTGTGAAATAACCATCCACTATATGAACAGCAGTTCACTGGAGACAGAAGCAGAGATAAGATTTGTCAGTGGGTTTTACTCGGTTCTCTACTTTTTTTTTTAATTTAATACCACCTCTCATATGTGGCTTCCACTATAGCATCATCTTCAGACACAATTGTTTTGATGATTCTCCCATTGGTGGGCTCTCCAGTACACTTCATATATGTCCACTTATGTATATGCATATTCTGGACATTGGAAACCCATTTGCTCTGCAAACTGTCGGAGATACCAGTATCATGTGAAGTTGGTCAAAGCATGGATCTCCCAGAATTTCCAACCTGGAGTAAGTAGGACTGAGATGGCACCCAAGAATTTGCATTTTTAACAGGTCTCTAGGAAATTCTAATTCTACCTGTGATGGCTCTTGTTTCTATGTCTGTTTAGCAGCCCACTTGAATCTACTGATATTTTAACTACCATCTGCACCCCACAGACGGTACCTGCTGCTCAGAACATCACCTGGTGGGATTTCCAGTCCCATGGCACCTGTGGCAGAGGCCAACAAATGTGGGTTTTAACTAAGTCTCTATCAGTCTATTTACCAATTAAGACTTGGGAGTCAGATGTTGGAGTGAAAACCTGCTAGATCAGAGAAGATGAGAAACAACCAGCTGACCTTCCTAGTTGGCCAGAGACCCAGCAAGAGAAATGTCTCTCCACTCATCCCAAACCAAAATGACTGCGAATCTCTAAGTCCCTCCCTACTCTTTCCTGTGTGTCTCTCTATCTGTATTCCGGGGTCCTCCGTCCTCTCTATGGCTAATTCTTGTTAACTAGTTGTTGGCTCCACCCCCAAGGTTAATTTTATTAACACAGTCTCAGAGTTTCACAGTCTGATCAACTATACTGCCACAGATCTCCTTTGAGGCACCCCTACAAACATGACCTAAAAGTGAAAATTCAAAATATTAGAATACAGTGAGATACAGTGAGGAGATGGCTCACTTGGTTCAGTGCTTGCCAGGCAAGCCCAAGAACTTGAGTTTGCTCCCCAGCACCCATGTAAGAAAGCTGCACACGAGCCTAGAAATCCGAGTTCTGGGAAGGTGGAGGCAGGATCTTTGGGATTTACTGGTCGGTCAGTTTGGCTGAATCAGTGAGCTCAAGGTTCAATGAGAGATTGTCCCAAAAACCAAGGTGGATGGCAATGGAGGAAGACCCCTGACTTGACCCCTGACCTGCATAAGCACATAAGTGAATATATTCTCTCTCCCCCTCTTTTTCTCTCTCAATAAAATCAAATCATAACTCCAATGAATGGTTTCCCTGAACTCCAGGGAATTGTCTCAGGCAGATCAGAAGTAAGATTGTTGGAGGAGACTTTGCACTAACCTGAGGCACATGGCTTTCCTGAGCAGAGAGGCTGGCTAGAAGTAAACCCACAGGAATTGTCCAGGCCTCCCACACTGCCAATAAAGGAAAGAAGAAGAAGAGGCTGCAACCAGGCAGAGCTCACGTTCCCCCCGAGACTCCGCCACGGTGCCCAGGCACCTGCTTTTCTTTTCCACCTGACTCTCCTCTTGTAATCTTTCCTTTTCCTCCCTTTCTGAGAACAGCTTCTGTCCGTCACTTTTAAGCCACGCAATCTGTAGCCTGCTGTTCCTTTCATGAAAATTCTAGCTGCTGCAAGTCCACACGCAACTGGATAGCCACAAAGCAAAATGTTCTGTGTGAATGGTGCTTTGATTGAACTGGAATTTGTTGTACCTTTGAAGTCCAGGCTCTGCGTCAGTGATGTGCTTTGCTGCATAGACACAGCCAGCAGCCCCTAGAGGGGCATCCCGCACCCCCTCTGTATGATCCAGTTTTCCCAGATCCTCTTCAGCACTTTCGTCATTTGGTGAAAAATGAGGAAGGTCTCTAGGCAGTCGGTAAGGCAAATCCCAGAGCTTTGAAGGAGGGACGTGTTTGCAAAGATTGAGAGAAGGGACTTAAACCTCCAGGATGGTCTGAAAGAGACTCCACTTTAACATACGGAAGGGTTGTTGTTTAACTCTGCTTCAGCCAAAGACAGGAAGTTTCTTCTGATAGAGATACAGGGGAGTGGAAACAGCTTATCAGTAAAGACAAAGAGTCTTCTGTCAGATTAACTACAAGACTTCCTACAGCTGAGCAGACCAGCAAATGCCCTGCGCCAAAAGCCACTGCGTCCAGCGTGGTGGTTCCCTGTATTCCCCGCACTGGAGGCAGGAGGATTATGGTGACTTCAAAGTCAACCTGAGCTGCATAAACGAGCTCCTAGCCAGACTGTGAAGCCCTGCCTCCAGAGAAGGAAAACAGTCATTTGTATCAGGCAAGAAAGTTGCAGCAAAACGTGCTCTTTTTTCTGAGGACGGTGTCTCAGTCTAAGGACCAGATTCCAAAGGACTGACTAGTACTGTCAACCCAAGGCTCCGCTCTCAGTTATTCACCCACAGTCACTTAGCTCCTACAACCCCACCCCCACTCACCTAGATCAACAGCACTTTCAATCACGGACCAAGAGGCCCCTCAGTTACTCGGAAGGCCAGACAATCTGAACACAGTAGCCGACACTAAAGGCAGAATCCACCCCCATTGTCCCAGCCTCTTCCTCTTAATGGAAAATGGCCCCACGCTGCCCTTCTCAGTCCCATCTCAGAAAGGCCTGGGATGGACGGGAAGAGAGAAGCCCTGGGCAGACACCAGCAGAGATATAGACAAGCATCCTCAAAGGTCCTCAACGCTATCCCAGGAACTTACTTCAAAAGAGGACAGCAATAAGAGAGCCCTAGCAACGTGTCATGCAGTTCTTTGGGAGCAGCTACGTGTCCAGCCATATATGCATACCTGCAGGGCAAAGAGCTGACTGGCCTTGGACTCAGTGTCTGCTTCCCCATTTACACAATGTGCCATGTGGCCGAGTCACTCAGTCAATCAAGCCATAATTTTCTCCTCTAGAGAATGTCAGGACTACCTCCTGAAACCTAGTCACAACCTGTTAAGGTTAACACACATCCTAGGAAAGAGTTCAGGAGACCCAAACTCCTGACAAGACTACGTTCCATAATGTGAAGGTTTGAAACTCCAAATGCATTTCCCCAATGGAATCATGCCACTTGGTAAGATTCCAAGAAACCAAGTCAACAGATTCTGAACATGCTCTGATTTTGTGCCACGTTACATTTTAAGATGAGAAAAAAAAACACGACCAATGTCATGCAGTCACTTTAAAAAAAATCATAAAATCTATTCACCCAGATAAACCAGCATAATCAGATCTAGGGAATACACAGGGTATCAGAGGCTGGACAAAGGTTTAATGTGGCTCTTTCCTGTGTCGGTGCAGAGCTTAGCACAAGGACACTCAGCAAATGTTTGCTGTCCAGCCTTGAAGAAGTGGGACTCCATGGTTGACACATGCTCTGGGTTAGAGGGACTCAGTTTGACTGCCCTTTCTCTTATCAGAGGTAGCTGTGGGCAAAGCTCAGCCTCAGTTTCTTCAATGATAGAATGATGTTGTAGGATATTTGATCGAGCTGTGAAACTCTTGGATCAGGAGTCAGAGCCAGCAACTAGTTGACAAGAGTTAGCCCTAGAGAGTTAGCAACATGGATAGAGACACAGGAAAGAATAGGAAAGGACTCAGAGATTCTCTGAATTTTTGGTTTAGGAAGATGTGCAGAGGCTCTCTCTCTTACTGGGTCTCTGGCCAAAAAGGAAGGTCAGCTGGTTGCTCCTCGGCTTCTCTGAGCTAGCAGGTTTTCACCCCAACATCTGACTCCTGAGCCTTTACTGGCAAATAGAACAACTTCAATAAAAACAACATTTGGCGGCCACGGCCAAGCCAGTGCCATTGGGACAGAAATCCTGTCAGGCTGCAGTCTGGGCAGCAGGGTGCTGACTTCGAGCCACAGGGCACAGATGGTAGTTAAAATATCAGTAGCTTCAGGTGCGGCCGCTAAGCCGACAGAAAAACAACAGAATGATCACCTCAGTGTCTATCAGTGGAGATTGGATGGATTTTGTATTTTATGGCAAGGTCTGATCTACAGTAAGAACTCTAAATGTGGCAGCAGTCATGATGTCATGATGTCACGGCACCCAGACCTGTTCCAGGTGTGGCTTCCACTCATGCACCTTGCCTCACTCAGCAGGCAATAGCAGGTAGAGAGAGGAAGTACAAGGAGAAACTACTGCAATTTCTATTTCTTTTTTACACAAAAATATTATAGAAAAAATAAACTCTATATAACACAGATTTATAATAATGCTAATGGTGAGAGTGTCTGCTCATTTAAAAAAAAAACCAATAACAGTTTCACACCTCAAAATGTTTTGAAGAGCATTGATTTCTTTTAGAGAAATCACTAGAACTGAAAAGCAAGAACAGAGTTAGACCTTGGCCCAGGTGGTCCCTCAAAAGGCACAGCAAGCCACTGTCCTCAGCCACAAAGGAAATCTTGCACCTGTCCTTTTAGAATGTAACATAAGCAAAGTCCTCTCTAAAGGAGGTCACAAAGTTGGAGGAAGACAAGGGGAGGAGGAGAGAAATGGACTCTGGCCACCAACCAGTCAGGTAAGCACACTGCCCATGACCATGGAGCCAGCGAGCAGGCTGCTTCTGGGGGTCTCTTAGACAAGGGAGGTAGATTTTCCATAGACTGTAAACACTAGGATTCACAGAATAAAAGAAAAATAAAGTCAAAGAGGTTGCTGGAAGATGAGTCCTCCTGAGTTTAAGATATGGGCTTGTGTGGGCACCTGGGGCAAGAAAGAAGGAGTAAGAAACCTGCTCTAGGTAAAGGGCAAGCCTCTATCCCTGCAGGATGGAAAGCTTAGGGGCGGATACAATCTATGTGTATGACACATGCAAGAGCCACACTCAACCCAACCACTAACCTCTTCACATAGGGGGGGCTTTGGATAGCAGCTAAATTGGTGCTTAGAAATGTCACCTTTCATGGTATACAAGTTTGAACTATATATCCAATCCTCAAGATTATCCCGAAAACATTTTCCCTGTTAGCTTTGTAGGAGACAATGTTATGTGGAGGATGGAATGCTAGACCGGATGTCCAGCAGCTGTTATTCTCAGTCTAATTTCTGTTGTCAGCCTTGTCTTTGCACAAGCTGCCTCAGGCCTCAAAATTCTGTTTCCTCACCTGAAAAAAAAAAAGAAAGAAAGAAAGAAAAGAAAAGAAAAAAGAGCGGCATTCTCAGGCTTTAGTTTCTGTTCCAGCCCTGTGGAAGGGCTGATGTGGGAATATTCTCTAATAATTCGCCTCTTACACCTAGAAATTGAGCACAAAGGAAGGGCATTAAGCATGTCTGGTTATTTGTATCGTCAGTCAATGCTTGACTAAACGCCTCCCATTCTTCCTTAATTATTTCATTTTCTATTTGGATGGTTATTCTGAGACTGCATTTCACTACCTAGCCCAAGATGGAGGCTGACCTGGAACTTACTCTGTAACCCATGCTAACCCCAAATTCAAAATTCTCTTGCCTCAGACTCTCCAGTACCAGGTTTCAGGTGTAGTCCCCACAGCTGGCTCCCCCTCTCCTTCAATGTCTTTATTTTGCCATTACTTGATTATTTGGCAGCTCAAATACTGAAGGGAACTCAAGGCATTCACTCTTCAAAAGCTCCTTAATACAGACTAGTTTTGTAAGAGAGAGTGAGCACATGAAATCGCATCGATATTTGATTGTAGGAAGCTGGAGTCGTGGTAATCAAATGCTTTCCTAATCCATGAGAATCAAAACAGGTATCATGGCCTCCGCCTTCTCCCTTGTTTGTAAGGGATCTATCCCAAGACCTTCAGCAGATGCTGAAACCCCAGATAGGGTCTATCTTTGTCTGTTTGCTATCATTTATCTATCATATATGTGTGTGTGTGTGTGTGTGTGTGTGTGTGTGTGTGTGTGTGTGTGCACATACATACATACATATATATCATGTCTTATTCTATACCTACATACCTACTATAAAGATTAATTTCTAAGTCAGGCATAGTGATTTCATGAAAACAACCAAAACTAAAACAGAGTAATTATTTTTACAGTACAGTATAACAAATTAAGTATATGCAGTCTCTTTGAAAATGTCTTATGGTACTTTCCCTTTTTCCTTTAGGGGAAGCACTTCATGTCATCTCTTTAGTATATTTAAATTGCCAGCAACCCTACATTGGTAACATTATGAAAACAGAATCGAGATTTCTTTGGCACGTGAGATGATTCAGTGGGTAGATGCTCTACATTGGTAACATTATGAAAACAGAATCGAGATTACTTAGGCATGTGAGATGGTTCAGTGGGTAGATGCTCTACATTGGTAACATTATGAA
>CABHPR010156029.1:24719-38267 GCA_902168415.1 Peromyscus melanophrys
ATTACTTAGGCACGTGAGATGGTTCAGTGGGTAGATGCTCTACATTGATAACATTATGAAAACAGAATCGAGATTTCTTAGGCACATGAGATGGTTCAGTGTATAGATATTCTTATCACAAAATCTGATGACCTGACCTTGATTCCCAGGATCTACACAGTGGAAGATGAGAAATGACTCCCACAAATTGTCCTTGACCACCACATGTGAGCCATGGCATGTGTGTGCCCCCCCACACACAAATGATTTTTTTTTCATTTTTATTATTTTATTTACTTATTTGTATATTTATTACTATACTTCATTAAATTTTTTTCAGGTACAGATTACTCAAACACACCATGTTTCTGTAACAGTGGATCTGATAATCAAGACAGCTACTGACTAGTAGGTGAGTAGCATACACAACGTGGATATTACTAGACAGAGGTGTTTGCAGGGTTTCACCACACTACTCAGAACACTATCCAATTTTAAACCTATATTTAATTCTGGAGTTTTCCATTGAATATTTCCAGACATAGTTAAACTAAGGAACTGAAGTCACAGAAAGAAAAAAAACCAAACCTATGGACAAGGAAGGCTATTGAACTGGCCCACATGATTAAAATAAGGTAAATTCGCTACCCCAATATATTGCAGATAAGTTCCTTCCCTTTTTAATTGTCTCTTTCTTTGTCCCAGATTCTATGTGATCATCTAAAAAGCATCCAACATTTAAAAATACATGAAAAATGGGAAGCAAGCTAACAGTATCCGTTGAATTGCCAGATTCACTAGATATCCCATTGAAGAGGAAGTAGGAAGGAGTCAAGAGCCTGAGAAAGGCAGAGGCAGCAGTTGCCAGGAGTATATCTCATACAAACTGGATTTGTATGTACCCATTTTCTACCATAGGATTCTGTCTTCCACAGCCTACCCGCCATTCCCAGCCCAGGTTGGGAGTTCCCAGCTTATCAGATTTATTTCCAGAAGGGCACACTTATGGAAAATGAAAAGGTCAGCCTGAAGTTATGTACACTTCCCAGGTTCAAGGACAAGCCAAGCTTGAACGTTTTGGCAAGGAACTAAAAATGTAAAGGCTGACCTAAGAGAAGATGAAAAAAGAGAGAGAGATAAAGCCTAGAACTCTATAGATAATTCCAACTGAAATTTAAAAATCACTGATATGATTTAACATCATACCCCAAGGTCACAGAGATGGCCCTGGTAAAACTAAATGTGTCACAAAACAAAACCAATAGTCATGGGTCTCAGAAAGGGACAGTGTGGGGAGTGGGTAGGCATCAGAAGAAGAGAGAGTTGGGGGAGGAGAGTAACCAGAATGCATTATGTCCATGTAGGGATTGTCAAAGGACTAATTAAATAAAAATTGTAAAGGATGCAATCATACGGAAGGATGCAGCAAAGCAGTCCTCACTGGAGACTGGGAAGGGAGGGGAGCAGGAAGGAAGGCGCTGAAGTATGTGCAAGTCTGGTTCCTACAGCACAGCACTGTGGCTATTGGTTAAAGCAAGCTATGATCTGTAGCTGGAGAGCTTCTCTCCAGGTCCCACCAAACACCCGCAGTTCCACAACCCACGTATAAAATAAACACACAGACTCTTACATTATTTAAACTGCTTGGCCATTAACTCAGGCCTATCGTTGTCTAGCTCTTACTCTTATATTTAGTCCATTTCTATCGTTGTCTAGCTCTTACTCTTATATTTAGTTCATTTCTTTTAATCTATACTTTGCCACGTGGCTCGTGGCTTACTGGTACCTTACATCTTGCTCGACCTGGCAGCGGCTCCAGCCAGTCTTTTCCTCCGCCTTCCTGTTCCCTCAATTCTCCTCTCTGTTAGTCCTGCCTATACTTCCTGTCTGGCTACCGGCCAATCAGTGTTTATTTAAACAGAGCAATATCCACAGCAATGATCATTTCCAAATGACTGCCGTATAAAAAACTTCTGGCCCATAAAGATGATTGACTTCCAAGGTGATAGACGTGCTTTTCACTCTGGCTAGTTTGCCATACACTGCAGTCCTGTATCAAGTTATGAGAACAGATTCTGTGAAGAATTGTATTTCAATAGAAAAATGGGTAAAAATAGAAGTTTAAAAAGTAGCACATCCAAAATAAGTGGAAAGAGAAAAAAAAAAGAAACAAGTTTTCTTCTCATCTTCAATATAAGAAAAATCTGAAAACTCTGAAACCAACTGCAACATCTTGTCATCCAGCTGCACTTTATAAGAAAAAAAGAAAATGGATAAGTGCCAAAAATATTAGAAACTGTTTACAGAGATATTATTAGGAAGTTTCTGTTATGGAAAAAATTACTGGAAAAATATTTGTATAGTGCTTTACTCTGCTAATAAGCAGAGAGAAGAGGAATGATCTGCATACTGTCTTTTCTACAAAGGGAAAGAATGAAGAACAACTCAGGGTCCTGGATTCAACCATAGAACATTGGCTCTGGTGTTATCACTAGCAAGAAGCCCAGATTTTCATAGAAATTATTTAATCTCTGTAGATTTCCTCAAAAATCATAAGAGGACTGCTGAGACCTTATGACATTGACCTGAGCACACAGATCACTAATGATGTCAGTCACTGCCCCATTGTCTCCAAAGCAGTCATCATCAGTTCCCAGGATGGCAGCCACACAACTTACCACAAGACTGGAATCTCCATCTCCACAGCAATGCAATACCAGTGCTACAAAGGGTCTGCAACCAGAGAAATGGGTCAGCCACACCTCTCCCCCACCACCAGGGCCATTATTTTATCCTGGAATCCAACAGCAGCCAGCATCAGTGAGGCCAGGATGGCTAGAGGCACTGGAACAATGGACATGCATTAAAAGAGGTTATATAACACCAGCCTTACACATTTTGTGTAGCTAGAGATGTGTACTTGAGCAGAGCACACTGCTCCATAAGAGTGTCAGTGGCATAGTTAATATGTGTACTTGGAGAGACAACAAGGACATTGTCTTTGTAGATATTAAACAGTGCATTTGAGTTTTGTCCTATGTCTTTCCACCTCCAGATTAGTGAATTTTTATTTTGTTTTTGTGTTTGTTTTCTGATCTATATTCCAGTTCACAAATATCCTTCAACTATTTGTTTATTCTGATGTTAAATCATTTCAGTGAATTTTTTTTATTTCAGTTGGCTTTTTTTTTTTTGAGTTCTGAAATTTGTTTTTCTCTCTTTTCCAATCTGTTAGGTCAGTTTTTACACTTTTAGTTTCTTGACAAAATGTTCAAGCATGGATTGTTCTTGAACCTGGGAATAACAGTTGATTTATACTCTGGACCTGATAAATCCCATATTGCAAGCTTCAGCAGGTCTGCTTTACTTGTCTGTTATTTCTGTTGATGGTGGTTTATGTTCAGTCATCTTTCACTGTGTGCTGGACAGTGTACCTGAAAACACTGTAGAAATAATTTGATACATACTATTTTCCCCCTAATACTACTGATAGAAATAAAATTATTTTATCTATAGCAGTAGGATGTGTGTGTGTGTGTGTGTGTGTGTGTGTGTGTGTGTGTGTGTGCATGTATGTGTGTTCTGTATATGTGGAGAACAGATGTTGTTATCAGGTGTCTTCTTCTATCATGCTCCACTTCATTTTTTGAGACAAGGTCTGTCACTGAGCCTGGGACCTGTCTCTCTCTGTCACTTCCCAGCACTAGGGTCATGGAGAAGTGCTGCCACACCTCGTATTTGACATGGGTGCTGAGGATCCAAACTCAAGTCTTCATGCTTGCACAGCAGTACTTTAGCCCCTGAGCCATTGGCCCACAGCCAAGTGTGTTGTGTGATATTTTGTGCTCTGACAAATAAAGCATGCCTGGAGATCAGAGGGCAGAGCTAGTCACTAGTTAGTCATAGAGGCCAGGCAGTGGTGGCACACACCTTTAATCCCAGCACTTGGGAGGAGGAAGCAGGAAGAACAGGCGTTCAAGGCTATTTTGAGCTGCACAAGATTGAACCAGTCTAAAAGAGAAACAGAGCCGGGTGGTTTTGGTGCACACCTTTAACCCCAGCACAATCAGGAAGTGGAGACAGGAATATAAGGTGGGTGGAGACAGGATCTTGGCCCCCATTTGGTCTGAGGATTCATAGAGGTAAGAAGTATCTAGTGGTAGGCTACTCTGCTTCTCTGACCTTTCAGCTTTCACCCTAATATCTGACTCTAGGTTTTATTGTTAAGACTAGTTAGGATCACGCTTCATCCGGCGCACAATGTGGAGCACAAACCCAGGACCCTGAGATTAAGAGTCACATGCTCTACCAACTGCGTATTGTTAAAATAATCACAAATCAGCAGTTTCTTTTTCCCTCACCATGCCCCCTTTATCTCTGGCAGTTCTGGGAACTGAACCTAGGGCCCCATGCATACCAGGTAAGCACTCTACCACTGAGCTCTACCTCCAATTAAATAATTTAAATAATTTTCTTTAATAAATTAAAGAAATCTTAATTTTCTTATAATCACACACTATTTTTTTAATAAAAGTAACTCAGAAAGATGCCTTTATTAAGCAACATAGCTTATAAATTGATGTCCCACTGCATGATGTCACCCTTTTTAACTCTTGAGGTTCATCACGTGTATCCATCCATTTTCATTGAACTCTTCTTTGAGCTGTTACCTAGTTCCCCCAGTCAACGATGACTTCTTGTCTAAAAGGGTTCAAACGAAGTATTTGGGTGTATTCATGTGAAAATGATGGTTGTTTTCATAATTGTGCCCTTCTTTGTAGGAGCCAAATCTAAAAAAGAAATAACTGACATGGGAAAACTGTTCAGAAAGGAGGGGTGTTCTTACAGAAAATTCGACCATAAGTTATAGTACTTTTATCTACTTATCACAACATGAGTATTGATACGATCAATCTATAAAACAGCAAGTGATGAAACAGAAATTACAAAGGATTTGTGGGAAAGGCGGGTTGAAATCTTAACTCCAAAGCACTTTCCCTGGTAACAGATCATTTCAAAAGCACAAGCATTCGGTGATCATCAGTTGAAAATGCTGCTGGAAAAACATGTGAGTTTTCTCTCTGATCCTGGGTTTGAAGACTATCTGCCTTACAGGTACCTGCGGGTTTATCCATGTGCATTTGTACCTGTATAAAAGCTGCCTTGGCTCAGAGCTTCTAAATTGCCCACAAGTGCTCATGTATTGTGACTCCCTTTGCTTTCCTGAAGGATTGCTAACCACATAGCCTTGGTGGATGTGAGGTAATGCTCAAGGCACAGAGAGCAAAGACCACAGCAAGTGAGCCATGGACTTTCTTTACTACATCGGCAGCCATGATAAGCAGGTAGTCTCTGTACTGTAGATGACAGGAGTCTCTTCACTTCACCATCTTAAGGTGATAGTGAAGAAATAGTCAAATTTTGCAGAACCTTTGATTCTGTTGTTCTTTACCTACAACTAAATCCTCAGAAAGAAACAAAGAATGTGTCCAAGGACACAAGAAAGACCTTCTGGAAGACTTTTTGTAATAATGAGAGAATCAATATGCAAAATCAACTAAGCTGATTATCTAAAATTCAGTACATCCGTACAATGAATATTATGCAATCATGAAAAAGTTTCAAGGAGATTATTGTGGAAGAAAGTCCATAACATACTACTTGGATGAATAACAGCAGATTCACAAATAGGAAACACATGTGTATATATGTATGTGTGTGTGTAAGTATAGATATATCATATTTTCCTATATTTATTAGGAATTAATAATATACATTATTGCATGGTATATAAATATATACAAGTATGAGGCCAGCAAGATGACAAAGTGAGGCTTTCCAATGCTCAGACCCTCACAGAAAGATCAATTTAAACAACTACCCACATGCAAAAATACCTTCACAAAGGTTAAAGAACTCAAGTGAGTGATAAAAGTACTAGAAAGAAGTGTACATCTAATAATTTATCAACAAATGCATGATACACAAGATACATGATCAACAAAATGGTTACTTCCATAACATTTGTTCACTACTGTACCAATGTCTATATCTTGTCAGGGCCATCATTATTATAGGGTTCTTGGGCATGTAAGGCTGTCGAATACTTTTCTCCTTTGGTAATGTAAGTAGAATCTTCTGGCACAATGAAAGTAGCAGAGATGAAGCTCCCAGGCCACTACCAGCTTGATTTCTCCATGTTCTATGAGTCAAGTATGTGTTGTCTTTAGCAATAAGTTCTTACCATCAATAATGAAGTATAGTCAAGAGCAATAGCTTTAGCCTACAATGTTTGGGGGTCTATGGAACTCTAATGACTAACAACTCAAGAAGATGTAACTCCATACCTGGCACTGGGCTTTTTATTTGATAGCCTATGGTGTTTTGGAGAGGCATTGTCCCGCCTCTCCAAAAAAAATATATATATATAATTTATATATATATATATATATAGTTTAAACAGATAATTCTGTTTAAACTATATATTAGGAAGCTTCTTCAGTAGCAGATTTCCATATCACATTTCAAGAGGTCTTTAGTGTTAATGGATGGTTTCTAGGAGAGGGAGAATAAGTTTTCTTCTGGATTACAATTCCTGAGAGGCTACCCATGCTCCAGTGATGGACCTCCACCCACACACACACAGGCAGCACCAAGTGGGCTCAGTGACTTTAAAGAGAGAGAGAGAGAAGACATGAAATTGGGAGGGAAAAGTGATGGAAGAGAGAAGTATTAGAGGGAAGGGGGAAAGGGTCTATATGGTCTTAGCAGAGTTATAAGATGTTTTGTGTAAGCCTCATGTAACTACAAAGAAAAATCTTCAGTAGATAAATCAAGTCAAAAAGGAAGACATCAGGAGAATACAATAAAAGAACCACAAAGCAATCAAAAAACAATTGTTTAATGGCAGCTGTTAAGTTCTTACCTATCAATTACTTTACATGTAAATGGATCAAATTCTCCACCCATGAAACAGATTGCAATTAAGTGAGGTTTTGTTTTGTTTTGTTTGGTTCTTTTAGGTCCAACTATAAGCTGCCAGTACAACTCAATTTAGCTTTAATAGCACACACAGGTTATGAGTGAAGGGCTGCAAAGATACTCCATTCAAAGGACAACTAAGAGTGAACAGGGTGCCTATGCTTATAGCAGATAGAATAGACTTTAAATAAAAAACTGTCACAAGAGACAAAGAAGGTCAATATATAATGGAATGTAACAATCGTGAGTACGTGCATACTCAGGGTGCCTACATATGTAAATGGATGTTATAAAAGAAGGCATTAATAGAAGAGGAATTCAATAGCCATGTCCAGCAACAGATGCAGGACAAAGCAGATTCAACACTACACTGCAGCAAAATGAACTCAGCAGACATATATACAGAATATATCACTAAGGCAGCAGATTAAACATCCTTTTCAAACTCACACATGGAACATTCTCCATAACCAACCCTTTGTTAGGACACAATGCAGTCTTAACAAATGTAAGAACACTTGAACCCTATCAACTATCCTTTCTAAACACAGTAGTATGAAGAAACTGGGAGACAATATTCAGAGGTAAGATTGCAGAATTCACAAATACGTAGAAATTAAGACAACATACTCACAAACGACCAATGATTCAAAATAATAAAAAAGAAAAATTAAAATATGGATGTGAGTTAAAATAGAAATATTTCAAAACACACAGATATAGTAAGAGTGGGTTTAAGAGAGAAGTCTGTAGCAATGACGGTATGAATTACCGGAGAATGGTTTAAAAAGACAACTTTATGCCTTAGTAAGCTAGAAAAAGAACAAAGCTGAGTCAATGTAGGACATGACAAAGACCAGAGCAAAATAATGAGAGCATAGAAAACCAAAAGATCAAAGAGACTGGGGGGCAGCCTCTAGAAAAGAATGGAAAACTGATAAACCTTTAGCTTCACTTACTAACACTAAAGAGAAACCTCAGAGAAAGTTATGAGTGAAAGATATCACAGAAATACAAAAGATCGCCACTCTACCATGAACAATTATCTTCCAACAAACTAGATAACCTAAAAATGGATTCATTCACAGGAATATGCAATCTACCAACACTAATTTTTGAAGAAATGCAAAATATAAACAGTTTAGTAATGAGTATGAAGACGAGTCAGTTATCCACCACTCCCCCAAAATCAGCTCAAGACCTGGTTCTGTTGGTGTCTTCGAGGCAACATTTAAAGAAATGCTAAAGCCAGCCAGCCCTCTTCAGACTCTTCCAAGGAATTGAAAAAGAGAGAACCCTTCAAATAAATTGCATTTTATTAGGTCAGAATTTTGTAGTCAGAAAATCTGAGAAAAAAGCACAGGAGCTAAATAGACATTTTTCAAAAAAAAAAAAAAAAACATTGAAAGAGCTGGCAGTTATATGGGGGAAATGCTGCAGATCACTAACCAAGGGAACACAGGTAGAATCACAAGGAAAGAGACGGTCCTGTAAGATGGCAGACTAACACTGCCTCTCCGCGACCTGGTTCAGGAGAAGAGTCAGCATATAAGAAAGAACACAGCAAGGCTGGGACTGTAGCTCAATTGGTAGAGGGCCTGCCCTGCATACCAGAAGCCTTGGCTTCAGTACCAGTGCTGCACACACTCAGTGTGGGACTGTGGCTGTGGTCATGAAGATGTGGATGCAGAACAATCAGGAGTTCAAGGTCATCCTTGGCTACACAGTGAAGTCTGGGATCCCGAGAGAGGAGGGGAAGAGGGTGGAGGGAAGAAGGGAGAGAAAGGGGGAAGGAAAGAGAGATGGGGATGGAGGTAAGAGGGGATGGATACGGTCTACCAAAAAGAGGAAGAGATTTGGGAATTCACAAAGGTAGTGATAGAACAGCTAAAAAGTGCAGAGGGAAAGACTGGTGACATGGAAAAATGAGGGGTTCGTGCTGAACCCAGCTCAGAATGGCTTTCCACCAGAGGAGGGGAAGCAGAAACCTCACGCAGAAGGGGAGCCAGGTGCCCTCAGGTCATGCCCACAGTGCTCACAAAACCTGAGATCTAGTTGGAGGCTTTGGTGAGACAGTGGATCCTCTCCCCATCTAGATGGGTCAGCAGTAGAGAGGAATCCTACTGTGCCACTCTGCATGATTGAGAAGGGTGGGGGTTGGTGTCGTGTTGAAAAGGGACCCACTCTTTAAAGCTAAGCCATCTTGAGTACCTGAGATTAAGGAACAACCACAAGCCAGAAAGCTTGAATTGAACTGGACAGAACCTTAGTGTGAAGGACAGCCCTGGGGGAGGGGGGCTGTTGTGGAAAGCATGGAGGGAGGCGGATGCTAGCAAGCCAAAAGTACAGGTTTGTAGGACATGCCGTAGGATATATTAGATATGAAACTTTAGATTCACAAATATAGGATAGATGATAGAATATTTTTCTTTAATTTTGCCAAATACAAATAGACTAGATATTGTAACTGTAATCCTTGCTTGATAACTGTTTGTTATATATAATTTTACTATACTAAAGCTAAAACCTTCCTTTTTTTTAATTAGATAGAAAAGGGGAAATGCTGGGGGATGTCTTTCTGTATGCTGTGAATATGTGTTAATAAATAAGCTGCTTTGGCCTATGGCAAGGCGGCTTAGAGGCAGGCGGGAAATCCAAGGAGAGAGAAAGGAAGGAGAAAGGCAGAGTCTAGAGAGACACCAGAACTGCCAGGAGAAGCAAGACGTGAAAGTACCAGTAAGCCACGGCCACGTGGCAACGTATAGATTAATAGAAATGGGTTAGCTAGCAAGAGGCCTGCCATAGACCACGGTTTGTAAATAACATTAAGCCTCTGAGTGATTATTTTATAAGCAGCTGCAGGACCGCAGGGCCAGGTGGGAACGGAGAAAACCTATGGCTACAAAACACAGGAAAGATGAGAGTCTCCAAGTTCAGCAGGCAGACATACTGCCGTTTATAGGACCCACAGTCTACAGTGTTTGAGGAGCCGCAGAGAAGCTGAGCCAACTCTGCCTTTTTTCTTGTATTTCCACTCTCTTTTACTGCACATTCATGTTCACTTAGTTACACTCAAAACAACCACAAAACCTTCATGGGGCCTGAAGAGATGACTTGATAGTTAAGAGCACTTGTTGCTCTTGCAGGGGACCTGGGTTCAATTCCCAGCACACGTGATGGTTCACAGCCACCCTTAACTCCAGTTCCAGGGGACCCTGTACCCTCCTATGACTTCCACAGGCAACAAGTACATGCATGGTTCACATACACATATGCAGGCAAAACACTTGCCCATAAAACAAAATGAAGAAATACGTTTTTTAAAAAATCTTTAATTTTTTTCTACTTTAGTTCCTTTCATACATTAATTGATTTTTTTTTTTGTTTTTTTTGTTTTTGGTTTTCGAGACAGGGTTTCTCTGTGTTGTTTTGGAGCCTATCCTAGAACTCACTCTGTAGACCAGGCTGACCTTGAACTCACAGAGATCTGCCTGGCTCTGCCTCCCAAGTGCTGGGATTAAAGGCATGTGCCACCACTATCTGGCACATTAGTTGATTTTTATTGCACATTTTTTATTATCAGGCAAGCTTTAATCTTTTTCTTTTTGTGTTAGTTTATTCCTTGTTTTTTCCCTTCTCTCTACTTTTTAACCCCTCTCTTTCTTTTTCCCCCAGAAACTGTTTAGTACTTGGACAGAAACAGACATGTAAGCCAGTGGAATAGAACAGAAGACACAGAAACCAACCCACACAGCTACAACCATATAATTTTCAACAAAGTTTCCAAAAAAAAAAAAATTGGGGAAAAGACGATCTCTTTAACAAGTAGTTCAGAAAAACTAAATTTCCATCTGTGCAAGAATGAAACCAGAGCCTCACTTTGCCCCAGGATTGATTCAGAATCGACTGGAGACCTGGAGATACGTCAGAAACTTTGAAACTGTTGGAGGAAAACATAGGTAGAATACTTCAAGATAAAGGCAGGGACGGGGACTTTCTTACAAGGACTCCAACAGTCCAGAAAATAGCAAGAGTGGTGTCGCATAAAACTTAACGATTCTGCCCAGCAAGCAAAACCATCACCAGAGTACAGAGAATTGGGGTGGGGGGATCCAGAATTTGCCCACTACACATCATCAGATAATTAATGTTTAGAACACCTGAAGAATTGCAGAAATTAAATATCAAACATCATCCAATCAAGTTAGCCATCCAATGAACTAATCAAATGAACAGATAGTTCTCAAGAGAAAAAAAAAAACACAGAAGGTCAATAAATAATTTTGAAAAAGTATTCAATACCCTTCATCATATGGGAAATGAAAATTAAAACTGGAGATTCCCTCTCATCCCTATCAGAATAGCTATTATCAGGAAAACAAATGTTGGTGAGGATGTGAAAGAAGAAGGGTACTCCTGCTCTGTTGGAGGGAATGTAAACATGTGTAGCCACTATGGGAAAATCAGTGTTCAAGCACTTCAAAAAGCTAAACCTGGAACTACCATATGACCCATCCATACCACTCCTGGGTATATATACCCCGAAGACTATAAATGGGCATTCCACAGAGACACCTGCACATTCACGTTTACTATTCACAATTGCTAGGAAATGGAACCTACCTCAATGTCCTTTAACCTCCGAGTGGAAGAAAAAAGTAGTACACGCACAGTACAATTTTATTCAGTCAGAGAGAAAAACTGAAAACATCTGCAGAAAAGTGGTTGTAACTGGAAATCATTATGTTAAGCAAAATAAACCAGACTTGGGAAGACAGATACCACATGTTTAATGTGTAGAATATATAGATTGAAATGTGTGTGTGTGTGTGTGTGTGTGTGTGTGTGTGTGTGTGTGTGTGTGTATGATTAAAGTTATAAAGTGGAGCATGAGAGGAGAGGAAGAGATGTTAAGGAGGGTGAGGAGAAAAGGAAGAGACAGTAAGGGATTCTTGTCACAGACTCTATTACACTGTCTAGGGGAAGGAGAGGAAGGTGGCGGTGGGAGAGAGGATGAATAGGAACTAAGTATAATGATATATGTGTTTGAAAATGTCATAATGAAACCCATCATCACGTTGTACGCTGTGTTAAAAGTTGGATTTAAAGCGATCTAGGGAGATAGTCAGTCAGTAAAATGCTTACTGGGTTAGCCTGGAGACCTGAGTTTGAATCCTAGGACCTGCATTTAATAAGTCAGGTGTGGTGGCATGTTCGTGCCATCGGGTGCTGCAGAGATAGAGACAGGCAGATGGAAGGGGCATGCTGGCCAGCAAGTTTAGCCTAAAAGGTGAACTGCAGGCCAGTGAGGAACTATTTCAAAGAATAAGAACAGCTCCTGGAATTAGGAATGACACATCCAAGGCTGGCCTGTGTCCACACATACTGGAATATTATTCAGTCTTTGAAAAGAAGGAAATGCTATCTTCTGTGGCACCACCATGGATGAACTTAGAGGCATTATGACCAGTGAACTAACCAGACACCTGGGGCTCAGCTGTCATCTCAGCCCTTGAGGAAACAGAGGCAGGAGGATTGTCTGTTTAAAACCAGCCTGGATTATAGCGAGCTACATAGTGAGAGAGACCCTGTTTCAAAGACAAATTAAAAAACTAAACAAGGACTTGAGGTGTGGCCAAGTGCTTGTCTGGATTGTACCAATCCCTGTTTGATCCTCTGGAAAAAGGGGTTGGGGGAGAGAGTGAAAGCATAAGAGAGAGTGTTCTATCGCCGGCAGTGGTGGTGCACGCCTTTAATCCCAGCACTCGGGAGGCAGAAGCAGGTGGATCTCTGTGAGTTTGAAGCCATCCTGAGCTACAGAGTAAGTTCCAGGAAAGGCACAAAGCTACACAGAGAAACCCTGTCTCGGAGGAAAAAAAAAAAAGTGAGTGTTCTCACTTACATGTAGAGATTTTGGTGTTTTGGTTTTGTTTTGGTTTTTCAAGACAGGGTTTCTTTGTGTGGCCATGACTGTCCTGGAACTTGCTCTGTAGACCAGGCTGGCCTCAAATTTTCTCAAATATTATTAAAGACTAGCCTTAATAATATTCTTCCCAGGAGCCCAGAGGAGAAACTACGAACAGTGAGAATTATTTTCCGGAAAAGAATCTAAGTTCGCTGAGCTCTATTATCCATTTACTTTATTTTTCTGGGATAAAATCCTATCTACATAGCTTCAGTTCTGTTCTCATGCCTAACTCCTTTCTTGCCTGATTTCTCTCTACATTTATCTGCTGTCCCCTCTAAGTTCTATCTTAATTCTCTCATCTTAATTCTGCCTCATCTAGGTTCTTCTCATCTTGTTCTTACCTATCTAGTCCTTCCCCATCTGGCTCTTCCTCACCTTCCATCTCATCCTCCAGTTCTCTCTGGTCAAAATCCTCCTTATCCCTCTCTGTTCTCCAAAGTCTCTCAGGAATCCAGCTATAAACCCAAGCAATAGCAATCCTCCCCCTCCAGCCAGGTCACCAGGCTTGAATTCCTACAGGGTCATAAAGGCAGGTAAGAGTTTTCCTCAGGCAGTGACCATCAAGCTTCCTTCCTTCCTTCCTTCCTTCCTTCCTTCCTTCCTTCCTTCCTTCCTTCCTT
>CABHPR010156030.1:3037-15476 GCA_902168415.1 Peromyscus melanophrys
CCCCCCCCTCCTCTCTCTCTCCTCTCTCTTTCCCCTCCTCTCTCCTCTCCCCCACCTCTCCCCCTCTCCCTCTCTACTTTCTGATCATCATCAACAAACCCCTCACATTCTTGCCACCACGGCTGGGAACTGCTCTCACCACCCTGCCTTTCTCTCCAGGATACACTGTACTGTCAAACTGGGAGTCACAATAAGCCCTTCTTCCGTAAGTTGCTTCTTGTCAAGCACTCTGTGACAGTGACAAGAAAAGTTACTATAGACCTGTCTGCCCCTCCCATCCAGAAGGGAATATGAGCAAGATGGAAAAGACAGGCTTAACCTTTCTGGATCAATGAGACATTGGAAGGGATGGAGCAACGAGATGGAAAGAGCCTGGGTCTCACCTCCTCGTAGAGTCAGCACCATCTTAGACTGACTCCATTACACCTCCACATTAATGTAATCACCGTTTCTATGCTCTGGAACCCAGCTACAGTAGTGAACAGCTAATTAACTACAGTAGTGACCAGCTAACACTGACCGTGCAGCCCCTCTTCCACACGCTCTGCACAGGTTTAATCTATGTGACAAGCCCATGATATCAGAGTTGTACAAAGCCCTATCTTACAGATCAGGAAACTGAGGTGCAGAGAGCTTAACAGATGCTGTGGTTTAAACATGGCTCCCCAATTTTGTGTGCTACAAAGTTCACTTCCCCCATGCATCATGGTTGAGGGGTAACTAAGCCACTGAGTGGGGCTTAATGTATTAGCGGGTCAGTGGGCTAATGTGAAAGTGGCCTTATGACAAAGGAGGGTTCTGCCTGACACACCTACTCGGTCTCACCATGAGACAAACTTCACTGTCCCCCAACTTAGCAAGAAGCCCTGCCAGACATCAGCACCATGCTCTTGAATTTTTCATCCTCCACCATGAGCTAAACAAGTCTCTATTCTTTACAAATCACCCAGGCACAGGTATGTTGTTATAGCAACGAAAACTAGACTAAGACAACTGACTTTTGCTCCAGACTACAGTGAGTGACGTCGGGAGCTCAGGTTAAATGTCAACATTTAGTCTCAGAATTGTTTTTGGTCTCTCTTCTCTCTTGCCTCCCTTTTCATCCTCTGGTCCCGTGGACATGTCTCCTCCCTCCTGCAGCACGCTTTGAGCTCCAGTCACTCACCCATCCTACTCGTTTCCAAGAAGACGCTTACTCCCTCCCACCCCGGTTCACTGGGAAAGGCTGATTCACACGAAAGCGTAAGAAGCCATTAGCAGCACCACCCATTACCTCTCCGTAAGAAAATAAGTTATTTATTTCTACATCGTGTGAAGCCTCGTGTGTGTGAGAGGCACGGGGCCACGTGCTGTGAGAGCTTTGGAATCAAGTGACCTGGATTTCATGCCTGCTGCCAATAATCGTCACAACCTTAGTGAATCTGAGCCACTCTGAGCTGCCATATTCTCTATGAAACTGGTGGAGTCTGGCTTTCGGCAGGGCTGTGGTGAGGCTAAGGTAAGTGAAATACGTACGCAAGGGCTCCTGACCCCACTGGCCTGGCACAAAACAGGAAGCAGGAAATGGGTGTCTTTGGTTGGATTCTGTTTATTCATTGATCTCTCAAGCCTGAATTTTTTTTAAAAGTTTATTTATTTTCATTTCATATGTATGAGTGTCTTGCCTACATGTATGTGCACATGCAGTATGTGTCTGAGGCCAGAAGAGGGCACCAGTTCTCCTGGAACTGTAGTTAAGAATGGCTGTGGGTCACCATGTGGGTGCTGGGAATTCCTGGGTCCTCTGTAAGAGCATCCAGTGCTCTTAACCATTGAGCCATCTCAATAGGCCCTCAAGCCTGATGTTTAAAAGTTGGATATTGAGATACAATTTATTATTTATTTATAATTGTACTTATTTGAGGGTTTTTTTGGTTTGGTTTGGTTTGGTTTTTCCAAGACAGGGTTTCTCTGTGCAGCCCTGGCTGTTCTGGAGCTCACTCTGTACATCAGGCTGGCCTTAAACTTAGAGATCCACCTGCCTTGCCTCTGAAGTGCTAGGATTAAAGATGTGTGCCTCCACACCCAGCAACTGTACTTAGTTGTAATCTATTCATTCAAATATTTTTTAAAGATTTATTAATTTATTATGTATACAGTATTCTGCCTGCATGTGTCCCTGCAGGCCAGAAGAGGGCACCAGATCTCATTACAGATGGTTGTGAGCCACCATGTGGTTGCTGGGAATTGAACTCAGGACCTCTGGAAGAGCAGTCGGTGCTCTTGATCACTGAGCCATCTCTCCAGCCCTCACTCAAATATTTATTGGGCTCCTCCCCACCCCAAGGTAGACTCTGTGTTTGGGGAGAGGCTGCAAAAATGCTGCCAGGGAAGGCCCTGCCATTGAGGTTGTTGCTAAAAGGAAGTAATAAACAAAAGATAGAGCAGCCAGCATGGTGGTGCATGCCTTTAATGCCAGCACTGGGGAGGCAGAGGCAGGTGGATCTCTCTGAGTTGGAGTCCAGCCTGGTCTACAGAGTGAGTTCTAGTCCAGTTAAAACTTCACATAGTGACACTCTGTCTCAAAAAGAGAGAGAAAGAGAAAAAGAAAGACACCGAGGAAAGATGCCCACCGTAAACATCCCAAGGCAGACAGGACTACATGGACAGTAAGTGAGAGGCCATGTCAGGTAGAAAGGAAGGTATTCCTGAAGTGACTTCTTTGCTGCTTAAAACTCATGATGGTGGCTAGAGATGTGGCTTAATTGGAAAAGTGCTTGCCTAGTGTGCAGGAGGCCCTGTGTCTGATTCCCACACCACATACACCAGGCTCCGTGGCACTCACCTGGAACCCCAGTACTCAGAAGGTAAGGACAGGGAGACCAGCAGGACATAGTCATCTTCAGGGACAGTGAGCTTGAGGCCAGGACTATGTTAGATTCATCTCAAAATAAATAAACAAATAATTAAAAACAAATGAATGAAACTCTTGATAGACTCACATTTCATGGAGATGTAATTGGAGGCTCAGGGAGGCAGAGGAATTCGCCCAAGGTTGGACAATAACTGAATAAGAATAAAGGGATTCAAGTCCAGACCAGTGAGCACCAAATGCTTATGCTTTTATCGTCAGACCTGGGCTCTCTGCTGGGACAGAAGAGCGAGGTGGGAGGGATCAGAGATAGGAGGAGTATGCTGCCTGCTGCTCTGTAGCCACAAGGGCATATCCAAGCGGCCTCTGAACAGCTAAGGGCACTACAGTGACCTCACTGTTCTAGTCTTCCCTCCCTCCTTCCCTAATTGAGATGTCAGCCTTCTGCCTCATTTCTTCCCCGTCCTGGACACCTGGCACTGGGAGGGCTCTCAGCAGAGGCCAAAGACTTCCCCCTGTGCCTCCAGAACATCCTCCATCATAAAGACACTGACTGTGGGGTGCCAGACAAGCACACTCTTACCACCCCCATCTCCACGCCGCTCCTTGCCCCTCTTCTCTGCCCTGCCCTCTGCCTCCCTCTCCTCACCCCCCCCCCCCCACTCTCCCACCTCCTGCGTGCTCTGAGATGAAAAAACCAATTAATCCTGCTACCACCCCCACCTCCGAGCTGAGCTGCTTGCTGGTCCCCAGCCATCAGCATCCCTAGCAGGGCTGCCTAAGTGGTCCCAGCAAAGTGTGGCTAATTGGGGGAAAGATTGCCTCCATCCTTCCGAGGCCTGAGCCCTGCAAAGAGGGGCTCTCCCAAGCCCAGCAAAGATTTTCACCCCAAGGCGTCCTGTCACCCGGACCTGGTTGTTTCTTCCTTGACATTTGGGGCCTGGATGCTGAGCACCTCTGTCTCATCCACCTCCTCCAGCACCACAAACAGCGGAGCACCCGAGGGCATCCGATGAGTGAGTGTGTGTGTGTGTGTGTGTGTGTGTGTGTGTGTGTGTGTGTGTCTAGCATCCACTCACGTGGGCAGCTAGTGTGTACTGAGCACTTCCTACACACCTGACACTGTGCTAGGCACTGGGGACACAGAGTGACTTATATGGTCTACACACTGCTCTCGGGCAGCTGGCGTTCTGACAGAGGGGGGGCAAACAGTCAAGTGGTGTCCAGTGTATCGGGGATACATCCTTCAGGGTAGGGGGGCGTGGGTAAGGGAGCAGTGCGGTTTCAGATAAGGGGAGATGAGGCAGGTCTTATTCTGGAAAGCGAATGACCCACCTGCTTTCTTTCTGCAAAGGTCACGTTCCAGAAAAGACAAGTATTGGTGAAACCTTTGCGTAGCAAAACGTATTGAGGGAAGTGTATTTATTGGTTGGCTTGTTCTTTGGGTTTTGGGGGTGTTTTTTTGTTTGTTTGTTTGTTTGTTTTGTTGTTGTTGTTGTTGTTTTTGAGCCAATCAGACACAAGCCAGGCTGGCCCTAAACTGGATATGCAGGGGATAGCCTTGAAGTCCTGAGTTCTTCTACTACTGTTCCCCGAGTCCTGAGATGACAGGAACGTACCGCCATGCCTAGGTTTTCAAGTCACATGTTGAATCTGACACAGGCGAGGCTTAGCCGTTAGCCTGCAACAAAACTCGAGAACCTCAGCTTTCTCAGAAGAAAAATGGGTTTAATACTGCTTCTTCTCCCAGCTAGCTTACAGGGCTATTGAGAGACTCGTGGAATGAGATTTTAATTTTGTGGGGCTGCTACCTTATTACAGCAAAGTAATGCAGTTGCTGTTAGAACGGAGACGATGTGGATGAAGTAAAGTAGCACCTCCAGGTAGACATTCCGGGATAATCCAATTCCAATGTGTGTGGCTGACTGAGATGAGGATCACATGAAGACGGTTTCCAAATCTGTGCGGGTAGGGATGGCGTCTTCTTATTAAGCCTTCTGAGGCTCGGAAGTACTTTGTGGTCCCTCAAGGCTGTGGTTAGTTGTCCGCTGTAGAGAGCATTCTGTGTAGGGGTATCTATTACGGTCTTAATTCAGACTATTGGTTAACCTCGAGACCCCAGTTTCCATTCTCCATGACCTACCTATGCTAAGAGCATGAAAATGAAACATTCCTCCATCGGCATTCTCTACCCCAGCTTGTTGCACTGAGGAACAGCCTCCATTCTAAAGGTATGGGGAGCCTGACAGACATGGGGGGGGTCTGTCACCCCAGGGAGAAGCACCTGCTCACTTCATGGAATTTCTTCCTCTGGATACTACATTTTGTGGTAAAATGGAATGTTTGCCACTCAGAAGGGAGTTTATTTCACTCAGATAATACCACTAAATTGAAAGGTTTACAGCACGTTATCTCCAGGAGAGTGCTCAGCAGCAATCAGATATTTGTCTGATTCCCTGCCCCCTCGGGAGCCCCTGCAGGTGCCATCACAGCTCGGCTATGAGAATAGATGATAAGGCTGATGAAGAATGTGGTTTAGAAACTACTTTCTGACACTGTTAGAGGAGAACAAGACTATTGCCGGGGTGGGTGGTGGTGGAATGGAAGATCAATGGCAAATGTGTCCTCGCCAGGCATTTCAAAACTTCAAAATACAGATTTTTCCTTTCCAGAGAGACAAGTATGGATTCCTCAAACAGAATACTTACTCTGGTCTACTCCGGGAAAATCAGAGACACCTCCTTCCCTAATATTTCTAATCCAGGATGGGATGAGAGTTCTCATTTTAAAAAGAAGACAAAGAGATAGATAGAGCCTAGAAGAAAGAGAGGGGGGCTGGTGGGAGAGAAGAGTGCCGAAGTGTCCCTCTGGTCCTGGTACCCCCAGCTCAGCATCCTGTTTGCCATGGTCACAAATATGGACATTGTTCTCGTCTTATGGATGAGAATGCAGAGTGCAGAGAGGTTAAACCACCTTTTCAAGTTCACATGGCTGGTAAGGGGCAATGAAGTATGATCTGCTTAACTCAGGGCCACAATCAAAGTGAAGTCTCCGGTTGACCTCCCTATTGGGGGGGTCTTGTCGGGGCAAAGCTGTTCTTCCTCTTGCTCTGTTGCTTAAGAGGCCGAGGAATCCGTACAATAGGCTTAGAACTCCAGCTCTAACATCCTTTTCTGTTGATAAATTTGGCTTCTAAATAAATAATTCTCCTGTCCATTCCTGTCTGTCCCATCCATCTCCTCCCTCCGGGCTGATTAGTCCCTTCCCCCACTGACATCTTCCCACATTTGCCTAGCTCCTTCTTTTTACCCCTCACATGATAATTCAGCACACACACACACACACACACACACACACACACACACACACACACCCCACTCACCTTCCCCCCACACACCCATATGCAAAATAAAATTAGAAACACGCCCAACTCTCAAGGTATTTAAGGAATGGAGATTTTCAATCAGTATGGCCCAGACTGAGGCCTTTGGGTCCCCTCCATCCCAAGCCTGTGTGAGAGGCAGGCAGAGCTTGTGCAGGGGGGCAGGCAGCTTGTGACTCAAAGCTGGCCTGGAAGGAAAAAGACCTCTTGTGCTTCCTTGTGTCTGTCCTGGGCCAACAGATTCTCAGGAGCTACCACCCGGAATGCTGTTCTTCCTCTCGTGTATAAGATCCTTTTAGAACATGAAAAGGCTTCCTGGCCCCTTTTTTATTTTTATGTATGCTGATAAAATACAGAGAAAACAGTGTCTGATGATTCAAAAATAGAGGCTAAGCCGATCGGCATATGGCCTTCGCTTCAAAGGATTGCTCGTTTTAATCAACCAGTTGAGATACCAATAAGAATTTATTTTGTTTGCTTGCACACAGAGGAGTGGGGAAGGCCAAGGGGGCCGTGACAGCTTGGGAGACTGAGGCTAGGAAAAGCATGGATATCCTTGTGGTGTTTCATGGTCTTAGACTCCCCCTACATGCATGGATGCACACACACACACACACACACACACACACACACACACACACACGCCACACACTAGTGTCACCACCCTCTGGCTGTATCATGGCACACACATGAAAATAGTATGAGAAGGAGATAGATAGGGGCAGGAGAAGCTCACTCAGGTCCCAGTCTGTGTCAGGAAAAAGCCCTGTTGTCCTCCCCTCTCCCAAACCAAAGCCAACCCCGGGTCCAGGGCGATGCTGAAGTGGGCAGAGGCTGAAAACAAGAGCATCGGGCTAGAACCAGGTTCAAAGCCAGACCCCACCACTCACCTGCTGCATGACCTTGGGCATGTGACTTAGCATCACCTTCTTGGCCCTAGAATGGGGCTCAGCAAGCTTCCGGGATGATATTGGAGGATTAATGCCGCTGTCAGGTCATGGGTTCAGCACAGTGCCTGTTACTTAGGAAAGGGCCAATCTGTAGTGCCAATGATGACCTAAGACACAAACAGTCCTCATCCCAAGCAGGCTTTACAGCCACTGTCATTCAATCTTCTATTCTACACAAGACCCTGGAATGTAGGCTCGCCCAGCAAATACTAAACGGTGGATATTGACACCCAGGTAGACTGGCTCTCACCCCTCAGTTCACAGACCTTCTGAGATAATGCTGATTTTCATGGGTGTTGCCCTGGTAAGCAGAGCTCTCAACAGCCCACATCCCCTCACCCCCTAATATACACACAAGGTTTCCTTGGTCCTGGCCGAGAGCAGGGAGGGATGGTAGACAGGAAGAGAAGAGGAGGGGAGGTCAGGGTATGGCTGGAACTACTGTATCAGGGCTGAATCCCCATCTCCCAGTTGGAACTGGGGTTGCAGTAAGGCAGGGCGCCACAACCCGCCCTGGGGGAGCCGAGAAGGGCGGGGATGTGGGGGGCAAGTCCTCAGTGCTGAGCCAGTGGCCAGAGCACCGCCCCCAGGAGCGGAGGGAGGGGTGGCGGAGCTGGGGGGTGCCCAGCTGCCATCCCCGCCGCCTCCTGGCCCCCACTCTCTGGCGCCCAAGTAGGAGGGCGGCAGCTGCCCGCTCCCTCCTCCCCACACCCCCGCTACCTGCCCAGTCCCCGAAGCGAAGCGTGAGGAGGCTGCGAGCCAGTCGGGCGAGCCCATAACTTTGCAGCCTCGGGGATAACCAAGGCATCCAGGGCTCCTCCTGTCGCGACCCGAGCTCGGTGAGTTCGTTCCCTAGTCCTCTGCGGCGCTGCGGCCGCTCCGGGGGGGCGGATGCCCGGGCGTCCAGAAGGCAGTGGCGGAGGAACCGGTGGGTGCCGGTGCTGCCTGGGTCCGCAGGGCTCCGGTGCCGCCCTCAGAGGCCGGTGGGGCGGACGCCGGTGCTGAGCGGACAGCTCCCCACGCTCGGGGTCGCCAGCCACTCTCTGAGGGCCTTTGCCGGACGCAGGGCCCCCCCGCTGCTGCGGCTGCCTACCGGGCGCCCCGCACTCCCCCAGCCCCTGTCCTTCGCCTTCCCAGAGCCGCGGCGCATCTGGAGGCTGCTCCCGCGCCCCCCTGGCGACTGGCGCCGGGAAGACACTTGCTTCCCTCGCCCAAGCCCGGTACCTAAGGCTCTATGAAGTGGGCAGCGCCCCCGTGGCCTCTGGGGATGCATGGCTATGGGGGCGCTGAGCCCCCCAGCGATCACCCCGAATCGTGCCCTGAGCTGCGCCCCAGCTGTGCAGAGACTGCAGGTCCCTAGAGCGGTAAACACAGTCACCTGCAAAGAAGATTTCAAGGTGACCAATGTCTCAGTCCGGATGGACGGGACAGCTTGGACACAGGCCCTGTGGCATCCATGCAGCCACCTTCCCAGAACTTTTCTCGTGCCTCCTTCTGGCCGATTACTTAGACCACTGGAAAGTTCTTCTCGACAGACAGAACCTATTTCCCCGTGGTATCCGAAGTCGGGCAGAGGCCTCGGCTGTAGGAGGTGAAGCTGCATTCAGCTTTGTGTAGGGGTGTCAGCCCAGGAAATGCTGCCAAGCATCCATCCACTAGTCCACCCAGGACGAGCTTCTTGGCATCGAAAGGGTTTAGGCGCCTTGGGGATTGTTTGGGTTTCTCCCGCCAGGAAAGTGAAAGGCGGGTGCGAGTGGGGGATTTCAATTTCATTGCCTCAAAGGAAAACACTCTTTCGCAAAGATTTTATAGAAATAGTCAGGGCAACCAGCGGCTGGAAAATGAACTGATCAGGACCCACTGGCACAAGCAGTCTAGCTATACCTCCACCCTCCCCAGCCCCTGAACACTCTATCGATTGTTTAATTGATTTTGAAAAGAAAAGGCCAGGTGTCAGGGGGTGGGTATACACACACATACCCAGAGGCACACAGATCACACGTAGAGTCGCATGCAAGGAAACACACATCACGATCCACAGCACAACTACTTCCAGAGAGCCTAGGGTAACCAGTGAGGTCACAGAATATTGCTCAAGATAGGAGTAGGGGGAGGAGTGAATCAAGATTTCCAAGAGTCCAGCGGGTCTCACCACCCCCACTGGATTGTTCTCTTTCTCCTAGAGAAGCCTCAGCTAGAGATCCCGAAAATGAGTTGTTTTCACTACCGTGATACCGTAGCAGTTCCATCCCTCAGCTCCTAAACCCCACCCCGCCCCACATACAATCACTCTGGACTGCAAACAGGCCCTTCCCTCCTGTGCCTGACCTCCATGACTCCAAGGCAACAGGGACTTCTTATCCGAAGTAGGTCTGGCCAGAGGCAGGCCCACTGTGGTCTCTGGGTTTCTAACCTGCTTGGTCCTAAATCAGGGAAACCGGAAAGGGTGGTCCGAGGGGGCAGAGTTTGGGAGATTTGTGTACAGCCCTCCGGACCTTCGACCAAGGAGAAGAGGACCAGGATGACCCTGGACAACGCTGTAAGGCTTCCTCTCTCCTTGCGCCCCTTAGGAATGTAATCGAGGAGGAGGATGCTGGCCCTGCGGCTGCTCAACGTGGTGGCCCCCGCCTACTTCCTTTGCATTTCCCTGGTGACCTTCGTCCTGCAGCTCTTCCTCTTCCTGCCCAGCATGCGTGAGGACCCCACAGCCACCCCGCTCTTCTCGCCTGCCGTGCTTCACGGGGCGCTCTTCCTGTTCCTCTCAGCCAATGCCCTGGGCAATTACATCCTGGTCATCCAGAACTCCCCAGACGACCTGGGTACCTGCCAGGGAACCTCATCCCAGCGGTCTCAGTGCCCGCCACCCAGCACCCACTTCTGCCGAGTGTGCTCCCGAGTCACGCTGAGGCACGACCATCACTGCTTCTTCACCGGCAACTGCATCGGTAGCAGGAACATGCGCAACTTCATCCTGTTCTGCCTCTACACTTCACTGGCCTGTCTTTACTCCATGGTGGCCGGCGTGGCCTACATCTCAGCTGTCCTTTCCATCTCCTTCGCCCATCCCCTGGCCTTCCTCACGCTCCTGCCCACTTCAATCAGCCAGTTCTTCTCCGGTGAGTGGGCCTGGGCAGGTCTGGCAGACAAGACCTCCTAGCCCAAACCCAAGTTTTTGCAACTAAAAGCACAGGACATTCAGTTCAAACCGCCAGATAACCAGTCGTTTGGTATAATTATGCCCCAGTATTTCAGGAGGCATACCAAGAGAACAGATTGTAATCCATCAGAGATTCAGATTAACTGGGCATGCTCTATTTCCTCTGACATTTGACCCTCCTCATCTCTCATACTATATGTTACTCATAAAATTATGACAACCAAACTCTACACCTCTCAGGAGCGGCACTCCCCTTCAGAGCTCATGCTATGTTCCCCATTGACCTGGACCCCACCCCACCCCCAATCCTGTCCACGTATTCCTTCAGGAGCTCTTACCAAACAACCACAGCTACACTTGACTTCAGGTTGTGCTCAGCAGGAGGCTAACTGCTCACCTCCAACCTCCCACCCACTAGGTTTGACTCCACTAGGCTCAGAGCCACTTCACAGCTTACAGGTCCACACTCCAGAGATCCAGTCTGCTGTGGGATCTGACCCTTTGGAAGGCTCTGACACCTGCTGGAGCCAGGCACATGAGGCCTCATACTGGTGCTCACCTGGGGATGAGGACTGCAATTTGAATAGTATGTCTCAAAGAACATCCCATGACGCCCTGGGAGACTCTGCTCCTGGTGGCAATTCTGTTTTACCTGGCCTTGGCGTTTGTCCCTACTGCATTTCTTTTCACTCTTTTCTTACCTTGACCTTTGATTCTGACCAATTTGATCTCTACCATTAGTAGTGTGTACACAAAGGTGTGTGCCTGGTGGTCTTAGGTCCATTTCTCAGATAAAGAAACTGAGTCTCATCTGGAACTAAATGGCCTGCCTAGCGTCTTGCTTCCCTGGAATAGTTATCTCTGGCTTGTATCCAGGTGCTTAAACCACAATTCAGTGCTCTTCCTCAGTTCCCATAGTCTCAAACACAATGACTTGACCTTCTAGGCTCAAAGAAAGACAGCTGCTTCTACAGAGAACCTGACTGTCCTGGTGCACCTGGACTGGATTGAACTGGGCTGGACTAGACTGGACTGGGCTGGGCTGGGCATTTGAAAAAAAAAAACTGGCTATACCCTAGGGGAGCTCTCATTTCAGCCTCTGTCTTATCTATAACCCAGCTTTTCCCAGATATAGAACTAGCATGCCAACTGGCAGTGGGAACACAGCAGCCCAGGGAGGACCAGCCATGGGAAATGCCTGGAGGGCTGGTGGTGAAGCTGGGCCCAGAACTTGGAGCTCTGGGGCCTTCTGGATCTTGGTGCTGGCACGGGAGGCTGCCAAGACTGAAATAAGCAGGCTGGGGGAGGGTAGGTGGGTGGGCTGGGGGTGGAGTGTGAGAGCAGGCAGGTGGAGTGATGAGGAGAGCCAGAGAACCTGATTACACATCTTTTCCCAAGTAGTCTCACAACCATAAAAATGGGTGGTTCCAGAAGGAGGACCTTGAAAGGGTTGGATTTAAGTCTGGGCGTGAGGCCTGGCCATATGTGCTAGGTTTGGGAAATATGGAAGAAAGGAAGCCTCTCGCTTTGATCTGATGGGAGAAAAGAGCCAGCCCATGCCCACCTCAGGGCCCAGGCATCTGTTCTGGCTTTAGAATGAGTCTCACCATCCTTCACCATGCCCACTAGAAAAAGGAATTCAAGACTTCTCATCATCAGACCCACCTCCTCTTCCTCCTTTACTGACACTTCACAGCCTTCCCTGGTCCTCGCCACACACATACACTTTCCTGTTCAGCTCCCTCCTTTGAGATTCCTCTTCTCCAGTTCCTGGTCCAAATGGTCCAGAACATACCCTCTTGGCCGCTCAGAACAGGTGGGCAGGAGGGTGTACCAAGGCAGTTGTTGAATAGAAATCACCCCTGAGGTCAAGACCTGCCATGAGCACCTGAGATGGCAGTGAGTGGGGCCCTGAAAGCCCCCCACCTTTATGTGGGGGGGTTCTAAAAATGCAAATGCCACTAAGTCCAGACCCTCGGCTAACACCAAAGGTAAGAGAGAGGTCAGCTGAGGAGGTCTGAAACAGGTTCTTTCCTTTGGCTCATGCCCCCTGTCTGAGCCCCATTCTTTTTTTTTTTTTTTTTTCGGAGACAGGGTTT
>CABHPR010156031.1:5643-29801 GCA_902168415.1 Peromyscus melanophrys
TTTTTTGAGACAGGGTTTCTCTGTGTAGCTTTGCGCCTTTCCTGGAACTCACTTTGTAGACCAGGCTGGCCTTGAACTCACAGAGATTCACCTGCCTCTGCCTTCCGAGTGCTGGGATTAAAGGCGTGTGCCACCACCGCCCGGCTCCATTTCTTTTAGATTTTCCAATTTTGTGGAGTACAGGTTTTGAAGTATGATTCTCTGGATTTCTTCCTGTTTATTGTTGTGTCTCCCATTTTGTTTCTGATTTTGTTAATTTAGATATTCTCTCTGTCTTTTTGTTAGTTTGGATAAGAGTTTGTCTATCTTTTTAATTTTCTCGAAGAACCAACTCTTTGTTTTGATTGATTCTTTGTATTCTTTTGTTTCTGTTTTATTGATTTCAGCCTTTAATTTGGTTATTTTCTGGCATCTACTCCTCCTGAGTGAGTTTGCTTCTTTTTGTTCTAGAGCTTTCAGGTGTGCTGTTAAGTCGCTAGTGTGAGATTTCTCCAAATTCTTTATGTGGGCATTTAGTGCTGTGAATTTTCCTCTCAGCACTGCTTTCATGGTGTCCCATAAGTTTGGGAATGTTGTGCATTTATTTTCATTGAATTCTAGGAAATCTTTAATTTCTTTCTTTATTTCTTCCTTGATCCAGTGGTGATTCAATTGAGCATTATTCAGTTTCCATGATCTTTTAGGCATTCTGTAATTTTTGTTGTTGTGGAATTCTAACTTTAAGCCATGGTGGTCTGATAAAATACAGGAGGTTATTCCAAGTTTTTTTTTTTTTTTTTGTATTTGTTGAGATTTGCTCTGTGACCAAGTATGTGTTCAGTTTTAAAGAAGGTTTCATGGGTGCTGAAAAGAAGGTATATTCTTTTGTGTTTGGGTGGAAAGTTCTGTAGATGTCTATTAAGTCCATTTGAGTCATAATCTCTGTTAGTTCCCTTATTTCTCTGTTAAGTTTCTGTCTGGCAGATCTGTTTATTGGTGAGTGTGGGGTGTTGAAATCTCCCAGTATTAGTGTGTGGGGTTTGATGTGTGATTTAAGCTTTAGTAATGTTTCTTTTACATATGTGGGTGCCCTTCAATTTGGCGCATAGATGTTCAGAATTAAGACTTGATCTTGATGGATTTTTCCTGTGATGAATATGAAATGTCCATCTCCATCTCTTTTGATTAATTTTAGGTTGAAGTCTATTTTGTTAGATGTTAGGATAGCTACACCAGCTTGTTTCTTAAGTCCATTTGTTGAAAAGTCTTTTCCCAACCCTTTACTCTGAGGTAGTGTCTGTCTTTGAAGTTGAGGTGTGTTTCCTGTATGCAACAGAAGGATGGATCCTGTTTTCATCTCCACTCTGTTAGCCTGTGTCTTTTTATTGGTGAGTTGAGTCCATTGATGTTAAGGGATATTAATAACCAGTGATTACTAATTCCTGTTATTTTTTGGTGGTAGTGTGTATGTATTTCCCTTCTTTGGGATTTACTGCTATGTCGTTGTCTATTGCTTGTGTTTTGTGGGTGCATCCAACTTCCTTAGGTTGGATTTTTTCTTCTAGTGATTTCTGTAGGGTATGGATTTGTGGATAGGTATTGTTTAAATCTGTAGTTCCTGTTGTTTACTCAGATTTTCCCATTCCAGCATTCCCTCAGTTTGTGTCTTCATTATTGCCTCTGTTTCAATTTTCAGGTCTTGAACTGTTTCCTTCACCTGTTTGATTGCGTTTTCTTGACTTTCTTTAAGGGATTTATTGATTTCTACCATTTTTTTTGTTTGTCTTTTCCTCCATTTCTTTAAGGGAATTTTTCATTTCCTCTTTAAAAGCCTCTCTTATTTTCATAAAGTCATTTTTAGGGTTGTTTTCTTCTGCTTCTTCTAAGTTGGGATGTTCAGGTCTTGCTGTAGTAGAACCGCTAGGTTCTGGTGGTGCCATATTGCTCTTTATGTTATTGAATGTATTTGTGCACTGACATCTACCTGTCTTTTCCTCCAATCTGTGCAAATGGTGTCTGTGTCTTAGGGAGTCACTTTTGGTCCATATGGCACTGGCAGTGTTTGTATCTCAGGGAGCTGCTGGGATCTCCAGGGGAGGGTGGGTTTGGGGAACAGAGTGGGGCTTGTAGATTCCAGGGTCCAATGTGGGATGGTGGTAGTCAGGCTTGCCCACAGGAGCCTTGCCTGCTGGCCTGCAACTGAGACTGCAATGGGTTGGGGGTAAGGGAGCTTGGGTTGTTCTCCTGGGCCTAGGGCCTAGAGGCTGGGGTGACCGGCTGTGACAATAGTCACTCACCTCTTGGTCCAATCGGAACTGGCAGAGTCTGTGTCTCAGGGAGCAGCTGAGGTGTTGGGGAACGGGTGGGTTTGGGAATGGAGTGGGTCTTGTAGATTACAGGGTCCGATGGGGGTTGCTGGTAGTCAGGCCTGCATGCAGGAGTCTTGCCTGCTGACCTACAACTAGCAGTGAGTGCTTTTAACCATTGAATATCTCTCCCCACCCCCTGAAGAGTATATGTTTGTTTTGTTTAATTTTATTGTTTCAAGACAGAGTCTCATTATATAGCCCTGGCTGGCCTGGAACTTACTGTATAGATCAGCTTGACTTCAAACTCATAGTGATTTGTTTACCCCTGTCTCTCAAGTGCTGAGATTATAGGCATATGCCATCTCACAGGGCTTGAAGGAGAGTTTTAAAGTAATTGTCCAGTAACTCATAAATCCAAAGTTGAGACATTCTCTTGACAGAACACTAAGCAGTACGATGACTGCTTGACCTTTGGTCAAATGTTTTATTGTTTTGGGTCCTGTCCTTGGTTGTGGATATCCTTGCTAATGAATGGAAAGAACAGAGTCCCATTATGCTCCAGTACATGATGGTCGGCAGTGCCATTTGTATAGTTTATGCATTCCCATTAGTCACTCAATTAATCTTAAGGAACAACTGGCATTGTAGGTAGTTAAATGTTCTCGGGTAGGGGTGGTCATCTTCAGCAACTTGACAATGTCAAGTGACAGGGCAGATAAGCCCCTGTCTAACTTGAGGTGTAATATATCAGAGCATCCATGTTTGTCTCTCAATTTCTTGTCTTATGGAAGGTAATAGGCTCAGGGTCTGATATCCTCTGTTTCCATGAGAGCCTCCATAATTTAGTGAGTAGCAGGTCAGTATTGACAGTTTCTTGTATTAGAATTCCTAGACATGCTATTGGCCTCATCACATGGTTCAAAGATTCCAAGAGGCATTAACAAAGCTGACTAATGGTCCTATAATGAAGAACTGACCTTCATCCCTCACTCCCTCTTTCCCTCCTTCTTTCCTTCTCCCTTCCTACCTGTTCTTTCCTTTTCCTACATTTTTGAACTGCCAGATCACTTTAATGTCTTTATGATTTATCTTATCAATGGGAGGTAATGAGTCATTGCAGTCGTTCTGAAACTGTGGTTCTTTTGTTGTTTGGTGGAGAACAAATAGAGGAAACGGAAGGGAATGAGCACACTGCTGATGTCAGTTACAATGTCAGTGAAAAGTAACAAGCACCAAGTTCATGAATCAGTCATGTTTCTCCCGAAGTATATTCTGTTGACCTCAAGCAATGTGCCAAACCTGGAATTAAAGATTATGCTGCACCAGCACTCGGGAGGCAGAGGCAGGCGGATCTCTGTGAGTTCGAGGCCAGCCTGGACTACCAAGTGAGCTCCAGGAAAGGCGCAAAGCTAAACAGAAAAACAATACCTCGAAAAAAAACAAAAAAAAAAAAAAAAAAAGAAAAAAGAAAAAAAAAAGATTATGCTGCAGATGTCGCTAACTTACAGTGAAAATGGGAAAAAATGAAAGGCCACCTCTTCATATAAAATGGAACAAAAACATAACTTCAAGGAGAGTAAAGTTTTAGCTTTTCTTTTTGAATATCACTTTATTTATTATTGTGTGTGTGTGCGCGTGTGCCGTGGTGCGTATGTGGAGGTTAGAGGACTATTTGCAGGACTCAGTTAGTTCTCTCTCTCTCATGGGTTCTAGAGATCTAATTTAGACTGTCAGACTTGGCAGCAAGTACCTTTACCTGCTGAGCCATCTTGATGCCCTGCTCCACTTTTTATTTTTGGAGACAGGGTCTTGCTGTAGAGCCAGGCTGGCCTCAAACTCTTGATCCTCCTGCTTCTACTTCCCAGTGCTGGAATGACATACAGGCTTGTGTAACTGTGCCCAGTTAAGTTTTAGTTTTTGTCTCAGGCTGCTTGGCTAGCATACTGGTTTTTCCACTGCATTCTACATTATTTGATACTTCTCTTGATGTCAGAGTGTTTTTTTTAATTTTTAAAAAATTTTACGTGTATTGATGTTTGACCTGCATGTATGTCTGTGTAAGGGCATTGGGTATCCTGGAACTGGAGTTACAGACAAGTGTGAGCTGCCATGTGGGTGCTGGGGATTGAACCCAGGTCCTCTGGAAGAGCAGCCAGTGCTCTCAACCACTGAGCCATCTCTCCAGCCTGATGTCACAGTGTGGAGCAAGTTATTTGCTACATAAACTACTTAAAAGTGAAAATTTCATCTTATTTTTTCTATTTACTTTCTCCAAAAGAGAACTCACTATTTCATTTCCACACTGTATGAAGATGAAGGTCTGTGTGCTTCTTCAGTTTTAAAGGACAGGTGTTGGTCAGAATGGTAAGCAGATGGATATAATTAAGTGTTCTTAAATGTCTGAATATTCCATCTAGGCAGTTACCATGTACCACAGAACAGAGAGACATCTGGGCTGCCAGAGCCACAGCATTCTTTGGGCATTTCATCCAGAATTTTTGGTTTGTTTGTTTTGGTTTTTTGAGGCAGAGTTTCTCTGTGTTGGTCTGGATATTCTAGAACTCACTCTCTAGACCAGGCTGGCCTCAGACTTAGAGATCTGCCTGTCTCTGCCTCCCAGGTGCTGGGATTAAAGGTGTGTGCCATCGTTGTCCAGCTCATCCAGACTTTATAACACAGAATCTGAAGCACTTGCAGCAGACACAACAGCTGAGTCTCAGGAGTGCTGACAGGGCTGCAGTTGAAGTCACTTTGCAGTGTAGCTGGAGAGTTTCTCTCCAGCTCCCACCAAGCCCCGGCAGTCCTGCAGCCCACTTATAAAATAAACACACAGACTCTTATGTTATTTAAACTGTTTGGCCTAATGGCTCAGACTTCTAGCTATCTGGTTCTTACATCTTAAATTAACCCATTTCTATAAATCTATATCTTACCACATGGCTTGTGGCTTACCAGTATCTTACATGTTGCTACTCATGGCGGCAGCTGGCAGCATCTCCTCTGCCTCAGCCTTCCACTTCCCAGAATTCTCCTCTCTGCTTGTTCCGCCTATACTTCCTGCCTGGCTACTGGCCAATCAGCATTATTTATACAGAGCGATATCCACAGCATAGCAGAGAGCCGGCCACACTTCCCTGACTTCCTTCAACTGAATCAACGGAGCCTGAAACCAGTTCTCCCAGGACAAGGACCTGCTGCTGTGAACCAGGAGAGGGTTCTCAGCTGCATTGTCCTCTGCAGCTTGCCATACCTATAAGTAACACCCTGGAAGGTCATTGGTCACCAGCAACCTAGTGTCTGGCATGTGCTTTATAGGTCAATCTGAAAATCCTCCATGGGATTCCTTTCTGGGAATAAGCCCTGGTTTTCCTTTACAGAGAGTCTGAGAGGTAGTATTAAATGGAAAAATCTCATTTTTCCCCCAAGTAATAAAGTCTTTTGTTACTAATCCACTCAAGAACTCTAGTGGTTCCTGAGAGGTCAGATGATGGAAATCTTCATACAAACATATCTTAGTTAGGGTTTCTATTACTGTGAAGAGACCCTCCCCCCCATGGCCACAGCAACTCCTATAAAGGAAAACATTAAAAATTGGGGCTGGCTTACAGTTCATTATCATCATGGTGCGTCATGGTGGCTTGCAGGCAGATGTGCTGGAGAAGGAGCTGAGAGTTCTACATCTTGTCCACAGGCAGCAGAAGGAAACTATACCACACTGAGCATAGTTTGAGCATATAAGACCTCAAAGCTCACCTCCACAGTGACACACTTCCTCCAACAAAGTCACACCTCCTAACAGTGCCACTGCCCATTGGACCAAGCATTCAGACACGTGAGCCTATGGGGGCCACACCTATTCAGATCATCGCAAAGCACAAAGACTTCATCAGCTGGTCCTCTGCAAGCTCTATGGCAACTGTCATTCCTGTCCTTTGTTCCTACCTTCCTATTTTCTTCCTAGTGATCCAAGTGCAGTTCTGAGTAACTAGGGTTACAGGTGCTTGTCATCATGACTGGGCTCCCTACTCCTTCCAAGGTCTCACTGTTTATCCCTGACTAGTCTGTAACTTTCTGTGTAGATCATGCTGGCCTCAAACCCACAGAGATCTGCTTGCTTCTGCCTCTAGAGTGCTGGGATTAAAAGTATACACAGCTAGACGTGGCCTCAAAAATCTTACTTTAGTTAATAAATGTATATGTATGTGTGATGTATGTGCACATGTACCTAATTGTATGTGAGGGGGTACATGTGTGTATGGTTGCAAGTGTGTGCATGTGTGTGGAGACCTAAGGTTGATGGGCATCTTCCTCAATTGCTCTCCACCTTATATATTGAGTCAAGGTCTCTTGCTGAACCTGGAGCTTGCCCTTTCTGCTAGTATAGCTCACCAGCTTGCTCTGGAGGACTCTCTGTCTCTGTTGCTTCTACCCATTGGGATTACAGTTCAACTGCCATACCCACTGTCCTAGTTAGTGTTTTATTGCTGTAAAGAGACACCATGACCACAGCAACTCTTAGAAAGGAAAGCATTTGATTGGGGCTGACTTACACTTCAGTGGTTTAGTTCATTATGGTCATGGTGGGTTACATGAGTGCATGCAGACAGACATGGTGCTGGAGGGGTAGCTGATTGTTCTAAGTCCAGATCAGGAGGCAGCAGGAAGGGAGCACCACTGGGCCTGGTTTGAGCTTCTGAAAACTCAAAGCCCACCCCTAGTTACACATTTCCCTTACTTAACAAGGCCACACCTCCTAATAGCGCCACTCCCTATCAGCCTACAGGGGCCATTTTCATTTAAGCCACAGCACTCTTTGTACAGCAAGCACTTTACCAGCCAAGCCTCCCAAGCCCATTAATTAACTTATTTTTTTATAATAGTTTTGTGCCTTATATGGAATATGTTAGGAAAATGGACTCTGTATAAAACAATGGTGCAGTTTGAGTGAGGCATATCTTTCTTGTATTTATTTAAGATACAGGTAACACGGGCTGGAGAGATGGCACAGGGGTTAAGAGCACTGACCGCTCTTCCAGAGGACCCAGGTTCAATTCCCAGCAACCACATGGCAGCTCACAGCTGTCTGTAACTCCAGTTCCAGGGGATCCAACATTCTCACACAGACATAAATTCAGGAAAAACACCAATACACATAAAAAAATAGATAAATCTTAAAAAAAAGATACAAGTAACATAATATTTAAATTTAATGAGAGCACCTGATATAATTTGAGTCAGAGATTGAGTAAACCCATGCTATGTTGCTAATTGATTCAAAATTAAATAAAAGTAAAATTATATTTTCCTCCTTCTTTCTGCCCCTATGCTTTTTCCTTGAGACAGTGTCTTGTGTAACCCTGAGCTCCAGAGGTCAAGTAATCTTACCTCATCTTTTTGTACACCTAAGATTAAGATTACAGCATACATTACAGATGCCAGGGCTCTTGTTTTTTGTTTTTTTTTTTTTTTTTAATTGAGACAACGTCTGTTATGTGGCCCTGGAGCTTGCTCTGTTGACCAGTCGGGCATCAGGTGCAGTCCTTTTGCTTCTGCCTCCAATGTGCTTGGATTACAAGTGTGAGCCACCGTGCCTGGCTCCCTGCTGTTTTAAAATCACCAAGGAGTCTAACGCCACAGCATGGTGTTATAAGACTTACATTTTCTCTATCAGACTTCAAAGTTTAATCCAGCCTGATATTTTGGGAATAAAACAATTGGAGGACTAGTGGGATGGATAAGTGGTTAAGGATATCCAAATGACCTGAATTCCATTCCCAGGACTAAATATATTAAAAAAACAATAGAACAGAATGAGAGGGCAGAAGTGGTCATTGGTAAGTTCAGTGAGTGAGTGATTGAGTGTGTGTGTGTGTGTGTGTGTGTGTGTGTGTGTGTGAGAGAGAGAGAGAGAGAGAGAGAGAGAGAGAGAGAGAGAGAGAGAGAGAGAGAGAGAGAGAGAGAAAGGGAGATGTGTACATGCACGCTACTGTATAAGGGTAAGTTAGAAGACAGCTTTCAGAAGTCTGGTCTCCTATAATGTGGGTCTTGGGTATCCAGACTCCGGCATCAGGTTTTACAGTGAGCACCTTTGCCCACTGAGCCATCTCATTGCCCTCACTGTGTTTACATTTATTTTGAAAACAACTGCGAATAGGACGACAATTTTTTACCTCCCACTGACTTTTAATTTCTTTACCTTTTCTGCCCTGAAGCTGAAATTTGTTTTTTGTTTGTAAAATTTCAGAACAGGAAAATGTTTTAGAAACAATCCCAAACATCTAAGATATCAACAGGATTTGCTGAGGACGTATTTCCCGAGACATACAAATGGTAAGTTTAACAAAGGATCTCTTTCTGTGTGTTGTCATTGAGCTACACTGTCAGCTCTTAATGTTCCTTTCTTTTCAAATTTTCTTTCCTTTTGCTTATTCTAGGGTTTCAGTAGGTAACCCTAGCTAGTCTGGAACTTGCTATGTAGCCAAGATTGGCTTTGAACTCGCAGATCTCTGTCTCTCTCTCCCAAGTGCTGTAAAGATGTGAACTACTAGGATATATATTTTCAAGACAGGATTTCTCTGTGTGGCCCTGGCTGTCCTGGAATTCGCTCTGTAGACCAGGCTGGCCTCAAACTCAGAGATCCCCTGCCTCTGCCTCCTGAGCACTGGGATTAACGACATGAACCACTAGGATAGTTTTTATTTTGTACATTCACAGAAGACTAAAGAATTCCAATGTAGAAAACTGAGACATGGAAAGTTACTTGAGAAATGAAATTCATACAAGATGGAGTGATGTTTCTGAAGAGGTACTGTAATAATGAAAAATATAGAGGTTATCTAAAAATAAAATAGATTTTATTAGTATCTTTCCAAAAGGTGTGATAATTAGATCAACAGAGAACACATTTCCTTGTAAGTAAAACTGTCCCCAGAGCTCATCAGAACAACAATGACAACAAAGAACATCTCAAAACTAAGTTCCTAGTTGGATTTTCCTGGGAAGGTGTGTCTCACATTGGTGAGAGATTACTCTTAAAGAGATTACCTTAGTGTTTTAGTAACCATGCTAGTCTTAACTTTGCTGGTACTGGTAGCCTAATTTATTTTTCTTAGTGTTATAGCAGATGATAAGGAAGATGCAGATATCTTTCTCCAAGAATGCATTCATGCATCATTAACAAATTTTCTTTATAGATTTTAATTTTATGTGTATGAGTGTTTTGCCTGTATATATGCATGTATACCATGTATATGCCTGCTGCCCATGGAAGTCAGAAGAGAAAGGTGAATCCTCTTGAGTTACAAATAGTTGTGAACTACAGTGTGTATTCTAGGAACCAAATCCAGGTCCTCTGTAAGAGCAACAAGTATTCTTAACTGATAAGCCATCTCTTGTCCCGTATTTATCAAGTCTTTGTATTGTGCTTATGAGTATTTACAGTATAGATCAACAGGCTGTGAAGAGCTCCCTGTGTAAGTTGTGGAAGTGTAACTTTATGAGTAAGTGGTTCCAAAAGTCAGATGATTGGTTATATGAGGTCCTCAGAATGAGTGTGGATAGAGATGTGTTGGTATCATTGAACTCTGGCATAGAATGTGGGAGATAGACTCCTTTACAGGCGTGTGGGTAACTGTGCATTCTCCAGTGAACGTAAGTGATGTCGCTTTGCTCAAATTGGCATGCATGTGATGGTTTAGGACTCAGTGACCTTTGAGGATGTGGCTGTGTACTTTACCAAAGAAGAGTGGAACTTATTAGATGGATTTCAGAGAAACCTCTACAGAGATGTGATGTTGGAGAACTACCAGAACGTGGCCACAGTAGGTAAGACCGTCATTATCCCCTGTATGCTTTTAAGGAAGAAAAGTACGTTTTTTACAAGATTGATGATGTAACTGTGAATATAATGGGAAACAATAGAGACATTGTCATTACTCTAGCACATTTTAATCTGTTATTGGCAGTTGTCAACAAATGGGGTTTTAGAGTTAGTAGCATCACTCTCATTTCCTTAGAAATGTACAACTTTATACTCTATCTTTGATATACTACATCAGAAAAGTCTTCATTTGTCTTCCTATCACCTGTTTTCACTATTTTCCCATGTGACTGTTTCGCTCTTAATGGTAACAACTAGCTGAGCATGATGGTGCACCTCATAATCCCAGCATGCAGGAGGTTGAGGCAGGAGGACTGCTACAAACTCAAGGCCACCTGACCTATATAACAAGTACAAGGCCAGCCAGGGCTGCATAGCAAGACAATGTCTCAACACAATCAAACAAAAAACTAAACAACTATTGGTATAGTCATTTCCCATGAGATTGAAGATCTTTCTCCATTCTGTTACATCCAATTTGAAGAAAAATCTTGGTAATGTTTATATCTATTTTTTTCTCCAAGACAGGGTTTCTCTGTGTAGTCCCAGATGTCCTGAGGCTCTGTAGACTAGACTGTCCTTGAACAGCCTGAGTGCTGGGATTAGAGGTGTTTGCCACTACTGCCTGGCTTTACTATATGTTTAGGGCTGAATGTGATATCAGGAGTCAAATATAGCCCAAATAATGAATATTTGCATTTTGAACTATTTAAAACTAATTCTAGGAGTTGGAGACATGGCTAGGTGATTAAGAGCACTGGCTATTTTGTAGAGGACCCAGGTTCAGTTCCTGGCATCCACATGGCAACTCATAACTATCTGTAACTCTAATCTCAGAAGATCTGACACCCTTTTCTGGCCTCCTTGGGCATCTGTATACATATGGTATACATACATACATGTAGGCAAATATTAACATACATAAAGTAAAAATAAATCTTTATAAAAACAGTTCTAGGGACTGGGGATGTAGCAGTATTTGTAGAGTAATTGTCTAACATATACAAAGGTTCAGTTCCCAGTACTGCATAAAACTAAACATGGTGTTGCATGTCTATAATTTCAGTACTTGGGAGATAGAGGCATGGATCAGATATTCAGGGTTGTTCTTGGCTACATAGTGAGTTCAAGGCCTGTCTGGGCCACCTGAGACCCTATCTCAAAAAAGATAATAATTCTCACGTTTCATTAGAAATATAATTTCTCTTTCATGGGAAACTTTGTTATCTCTTTTGTAAGCCTCTGTCATTGATACATCATTTCCCATGTATAGGAGTTCAGCTTGTCAAACCCAGCCTGATCTCTTGGTTGGAGGAAGTAAATTTGTGGACTGTAGTGGAACAAGGCAGTCTCTAGGTTGAGCATGGGCTAAAATGATTTCTTATTGACAAGTTCAGCATTGTTTTGAAGTACGAGCAAGCTTTTTCAGAAAATGTTTTTTTTAATTTTTATTTTATTTGCATGAATGTTTTGCTTACATATATATCTGTGCACCATGTGTGCAGTGCCTGTGGAGCCCTGGGACTGGAGTTACAGACAGTTTTGAGCAGCCATGTACGTGCTGGGAATTGAACCTAGGTTTTGTGCTCTTAACTGCTAAGCCTTCTCTCTAGCCACAGGAAATTTTTTTTTTTCATATATGATACATTTTATTTTGAGCAAATCCATTCTCAATGCCACGAATGAAAAAACTTTAAAAGAGAGTTGATGAGATGCCTCAGCAGGTAAGGAAACTTGCTACTAAATATGACTACCTGAGTTTGATTCCCTGAACCCACATGGTACAAGCCAATATTCATGTGTACACATGCACACACACAAATGCATACAAAATAAACAAATAAATGTAAAAACCAAAAGGCCAACTTAATCTCAACACTGAAGTCCTTGGACTGCAGGTTTTGAGATATTTTTCAGCATCTCTTACTGTATCTCTAGTAATTTTTTTTCTAACCTCCAACCTTGTGCCATGCCATGTATGCATGTATGCACACACGCATGTGCACACACACATTAAGTAAATAAATGTAAAAAGAAAAAAATTGTTAATTTTATTTTGACCCTAGATCCTTATGACTGTCAAATTATAGCATTATATAATTGAATTTGATTATATAATCAATCTGTTTAATTCCATCTTTGCTTTATTAACTTAGCATGTTTAATATCAGAATAAATACTTAACATCCCATTTTGTTGTATAAATGTTTGCATGTGTATTTTTTTAATGTTTTATTTCAGAAAGGAAAATGGAACTTGAGACAGAAGAGACAGACCTTCAGCTGGACAGTTTTTGGTCAGATATATCAAATGAGACACAACTGGCAAGATTAGCAAAGGTATTTCTTTGTTTCCAAAGTCAGAGAATGCTGTGGGATGTTCTGTATGGCAAATGTGTTGCTAATAAAACACTGATTGGCCAGTGGCTAGGCAGGAAGTATAGGCGGGACTAACAGAATAAAAAGAGCAGGAAGGTGGAAGGCCAGGCTGCCAGACGCTGCCAGCCACCGCCAGGACAAGCAGCCTGTAAAGATGCCGGTAAGCTACGAGCCATGTGGCAAGGAACAGAATTATAGAAATGGATTAATTTAAGATATAAGGACAATTAGCAAGAAGCCTGCCACAGCCATACAGTTTGTAAGCAGTATAAGTCTCTGTGTGTGTTTACTTGGTTGGGTCTGAGCGGCTGTGGAACTGGCAGGTGAAAGAGATTTGTCCTGACCTTGGGCCAGGCAGGAAAACTCAAGCTACAAGAGAATATTTGGAATTCTGTGATATTTCTATGCGTGAACAAAATATGTTTGAGAGAAGTAGCCATTGCCCACAGGGACCTGTTTCCTAGCATGAAGCTTTGTGCTTTAGGGTTACCCCAAGAATGTCCTACATAATTCTGAAAAAATTTTTAGTGCTCATTCATCTCTTTTTCAACAGGCAGGAAGCCACAATGGAGGGAAGCTCTGTGACTCTAAAAAGGTTGGAAAATTCTTCCGTGAACACCCATGCCTTCAGACATATATGAATATTTGCAATACAGAAAAGATTTCTGAATATAATTGGTATAGAAAAGACTTACTTCCTTCAGTCAAGAAAACCTCTACTGAAGAGAAACTCTCTGTGTTGATTCAATGTGAAGAAGCCTTTGCACAGACGCCAAGCATTGCTTACCAGAGGACATGCATTCAGGACAATTCCTTTGAATCCAGTGATTTTGGCAAATCCTTTGTTAATCAGTTGAAACTTAAGGCACACAGCAAAGCCCACAGTAAAGAAAATCTCTGTGAATGGGAGCGAAGTAAGAAAGCTTTTACTCAGTCCGCAAATTGTTCTGTTTTAGAAAAACGCTGTGAAGATCAGGAATGTGGAAAAGCCTCTACTGCACACTCAGGCCTTACTGCACATGTACGAAGTCATAAAAGGCAGAAGTCGTATGAGTGCACAGAGTGTGGGAAAGTGTTTGGTAAATGCTCAGGACTTACTGAGCATGTGAGAAGTCACACAGGAGAGAAACCTTTTAAATGTAACCAATGTGGAAAGTCTTTTGCTTCTTCATCCTATCTTACTGCGCATTTGAGAACTCATACTGGAGAAAAGCCCTTTGAGTGTACAGTATGTGAGAAAGCATTTACACGTTCCTCCTACCTTCGAATTCACATGCGAACTCACACTGGAGAGAAACCCTATAACTGTAAGGAGTGTGGAAAAACCTTTGCTGTGCGCTCATGCCTTAATAAACATTCCCTAACACATACTGGGGAGAAGCCTTATGATTGTAAGGAATGTGAGAAGGCATTTACTAGCTTTTATCAACTAACTGAACATATGAAAATTCACACTGATGAGAAACCCTTTGAATGTCAGGTGTGTACAAAATCGTTTAGGAATTCCTCATGCCTTAAGAAGCACTTCCAAATTCACACTGGAATAAAACCATTTCAATGTAAGGACTGTGGGAAAGCCTTCAGTGGACGGACTAGCTTTACCACACATGTATTGACTCATACTGGGGAGAAGCCATATGAGTGTAAGGAGTGTGGGAAAGCCTTCAGTACATCCTCAGGCCTTATTGAACACATAAGAAGTCACACAGGAGAGAAGCCCTTTGAATGCTATCAATGTGGAAAGGCCTTTGCATCTTCCTCATATCTTACTGCACATTTGAGAACTCACACTGGAGAGAAGCCATTTGAGTGTACAGTGTGTGGTAAAGCATTTACACGTTCTTCCTACCTTTGTAGACACATGAAAACTCACATTGGAGAGAAACCCTATGTATGTAAGGATTGTGGGAAAGCCTTCAGTGAATGTTCATGTCTTCACAGACACATAAGAACATACGCTGGAGAGAAACCCTATCTGTGTTAGCAATGTGGTTGAGCATTCACCAGCTTTTCTTAACTCACTTAACATATGAAAACTCATACTGGTGAGAAGCCTTTTGAATATCAGATAGGTACAAAATTTTTTAGAAATTTGCATTCCTTAAGATGCACTTCTGAATTAACATTGGACTAAAATTATATCAGTGTAAGGAGTGTGGAAAAGCCTTTGGTGGCCACACTGGCTTTACTACACTTGTACTAACTCACATTGGGGAAAAGCCATATGAATTTAGAGAATGTCAGAATGCCTTCACTTCTTTCCTCACATCTTTAACATCTAAGAAGTCACACAGGAGAGAAACCCTTTGAATGTGACCTGTACTATGTATATAAGAACTGTGGGAAAGCCTTTACTGAGCACTTAGCCATTAGTAAACACTTAAGAACACATACTATAGAGAAACCCCATGATTATTAGGAATTGAGAAAGCTTCTACTGTTCATACTTGAGTGGATATACACTCTAAATGGAAAGAATATGAAAAAGGCTTCACTTATTCTTCTGATCATATGGAACATAAATAATCACAGAGTGAAACTCATGTAAAGAATGAGGAAAGTGCATTAAGAAGTGTGCACATTTTTGTATTCATATTATTAAGCTCAGCACAGGTAGTCAGTTGTCCTAGAAATGGCTTAACAGATGTACTGCTCTTCTTGAGTTTGGTTCCCATCACCCACGTTGGGCCACTCATAACTATCTGTAACCCCAGCTCTAGGGAGACCTTATGGCTCTGGCCTCTGTGGGCACTTGCATTTGCATGTGCCTCATACACAGACATACACATAATTAAAAATGAATCCTAAAACACATGGAGGCCTCACACTCAAGAAGACCCATGAATGTAGTGAACTTGGAAAAGTAACTGGAGTCTACTCACAGTCTGTCAAGTAGGAGACCATACAGTGTAACATGGAAACTTGATTATTATCTCAGGCTTTGCTAAGTATGTGAACAACTGCAATAGAGCAAAGCACTATTGATAGGTGATATGTGTAGCAGTTATGTGCCTGCTAAGTAATTTAATGTTCACCTGTGATCTCACAGTAGAGAATAACTTTAAGAAAAGAAATACTAGAACTGAAAAAATGTATTCCACTACCTTTGCTAAATGTGATTCACACAGAAGACAAATTACGTGTATGGATTATGGCAAATGCTTCCATATGTTCTCACATCTTGTGTGCTCACACAGCCATGGATTTTAGGTGTCTCTACAGGTGATCTTTTAATGTTTTGAATACCTCAATGTATGTGTATTAATCATTTGTGCTGTGTTAGTTTTGGGGGGGCAATTGAAATAAACAGCTATTCACCCCAGGTAGGGCACTGATAACAGATCAAAGAAATTATTCCATCCAAATAGAGCTTGATGAGCCACTGAACTTTTGGGGGTTACTTACAGGAACAAGGGTTAGGGGTTTCTGGTGGTTTGAATAAGAATGGCCCCATAGGTGCATATATTTGAATGCTTAGTCACCAGGGAGTGGCATCATTTGAGAAGGATTTGAAGGTGTGGCCTTGTTGGAGGATGTGTTGGGGTAGGCTTTGAGATTTCAAAAGCCTGTGCCAGACCCAGTTTCACTCTACCTATGGATCAAGATATAGAAGTCTCAGCTACTTCTCCAACACCATGTCTGTCATCATACTGCCATACTGCCTGCCATGATGATAATGGACTAACCTCTGAAAATGTGAGCCAGCCCCCAATTAAATGCTTTTTATAAGACTTGTCTTGGTTTTGATGTCTCTTCATAGCAATAGAATAGTGACTTAGACAGGGTTACTTTCAGGAGCATGAGTGATTCAAAGGCAGTTGTGCCACTGTGGAGCCCACCCTGGAATTGGTGATGATTCATGAAAGCTGCCTTCTTGAACCTCCCTGCTCATTCTTCAGGCAATATCCATTGGAGAGTCTCTACGTAGTAGTAGTTTATTGTTATTATAATCCTTGTAAAGTGTCCTTGGGAATCTTGTAGGTTTCTGAACTTCCTGAGTCTTATTTTACCAGCTTCTTGAGTTTTATGTATCTCTCCTCCCTCTAAAAGGAGAGGGAGAAAATAGCTGTACAACCTTTCATCTAGCTCTCGTTCTTTGCATCTGCTCTTATACAGTGTTGTCTGAACTTTGAATGGGGGTGATGTATAGATTCTGGATTATTTTCGTCTATTTACAGCTGAGCATTGGTCCACTAGGCCACTTCTAACAGTCATTCTCAGCAGCTTGACTAGTTAGGATTCTCCATAGTAACCATTGCCCTCTGCAAAAATGAAGCTTCCCTCATCGATGTGCAGTAGCCTTAAATCCAATTATGAAGCAGTTGATAATGCTCACAATAGTCATGCCACTATTTATTCCCTTGTGGACACATCCCCTGACGTGTTAGTAGTAAAATACTCAGAGTTCATATCTGTAGGACTGTTGTGAAAGTTTTCCAGCAGCCTACACTGATACTATGAAAGCCAGACACCAGATATCCCAGCTCCATTGTAGCCTGATTTCTCCATGTTCTGCAGTCAGAGTGTGTGTTGTCTTTAGCAGTAGGAAATTACCCAATTTTGGCACACAACCAACAGCCATAGATCTTAATGGCTTGTGGGGATTCAAATGATTCACTGGCCAACAACTCATAAAGTAGCTCATCCTTGGTACTGGGATTATTCACTCAGCACTCTTGTGCTTTATTGGAGTGACTTTTCATTCGCACATGGTGTTTTGTTGAAAGTCTTAAACCAATTTTACTGTACTTTTTGATGCTTTTCCAAAAGGTTTGGCAATGTGTAAGGGAACATTTTTTTTTTTTTTAAGATGGTGGGCAAGATCTCTGAAGGCCTACTACTGTGTGCTCTAAACAAGTGCCAGCTGAGCTTGGATGGTTAAGGAAATACCAAATGAAAGATCCCATCACTTCTGTCAAGTTTACTTGAGAGAGCAGTGTTAGGTTCACTGGGGTTGATTTAGAATATGATAGTCGTAGTGGAACAAGCATGAACTGTTAAGTCAGGCCCAGAACCAAGAGGCAGCAGGGCCATGCTCTAGCCTGCTGGGCTTGCCACTGGAGTCAGCTTCCTGTGTCTCACAAGTCCTAGGCCAGCCTCATGGCCCTTGCCTTTCCTTGGTTGTACCTGCTTCCTGAAGGGAGCCTTGGATGAGTGAACAATCTATAACTCTAGTATGTATTATTACAGAGAAAAATATACTCAATACACTGGGAATAACTGCCCACCCCTAGAATATGCTTAATTTTTTTCCAGCATTGCTTTATCAGCTATAACTGTGGTAAACTCTTGGTTTGTAAAATACTCCAGAAACTGAGTTTGGTTCCTAGCACCCATGTTGGGCCAGTCATAAGTGTAACTCAGTAGCACAGCATTTGCCTTTTCTCTCTAGGAACTCCTTGACACAAATCTTGCTACCTTTGCCTTTGAATATCCTGGACAGACCTCTTTGTCTGTTTTGCCCTTCTCTCCTCCCGTTTTGATTTTGTTAGCACTTGATAAACTACATGCTGGTGTGAATATCTAGCTCTGCCAGAGCCTCCTCACAAGACCCTGTAAAGATTACATTTCACTTGGGACTGGTAAAGCTATTAAAGCTTCAATCCCAGGTCCCTTCTGAATCAAGTCTTCCTTTATTCTCCCATGAACACAGTCCTATCTAACTTGGTGAATAGGTATCACACACTATCTTTGACATTCGAATCTCCCCAGCAATGCCAGTTCTTCTGTCTTACAGCCCTAGATATTTATGGAAACTTCAACAGGCAATAGCCAAGTGCCCCTGAAGGCCTGTCCTGTATTGACCAATCTATCCTCTGATTTCCCTCTCATTGCCTCTAGGTCATGCAGCCTTTGTCTCAAAGATGATGCTTAGTTATATAACTCAGTTTCTCATGTCATTCAGACTGATCCTCCTTGGCTCCCATAACTCATAGCCTTAATGGCCAGGATATGAGCAGCTCTTTCATTTCTTATTTAAGTAAATCTTTCTCCACTTCAAGCAGTTCAGATGCCGAATATTTTGTGATAATAGTTCCCTGTGCTGGGTGCTGTCTGCATGCTGAATCATGGATTTTTGAGGTACATCTTCTGCCACTTGTGTTTCATTCCCTGCTTATGGGTTGATTTTTTTTCTCAATATGTTTCAAGTTTTAGGATTCTAAGAATGATGCTTTAACATAGCTCAAACTTGGATATTGTTTCTTTTCCATTTTTTTTTCTAGCTGTAAAAATCAGTAGTAAGCCAATGCTTCCATCTCTGTTTTCTACTCTTCCTGCCAGATCACAGCCCAATGCAGAGGATAGCAGCCATGCTTTTTTCTCATTATAATTCCTACTTTAGAAGGGCAAATTCTTTCTGCAAAACAGCTTTGTTGTCCACTGCAAAGATCATGCAACTGCCACCACATCCTGCTTACAGTTCTGTCCCATATGTGTTACATTCAGAGATAGTATTGTATTTTCTTATAGATTAGCCATTTGGGGAGAGGGCATCCTGTACTCTTTTCAAGAGGGCATGCCCTCCTATGTCATATAGAAGAAAGTGGTTACCCTAGGATTCCCCCTAAGAATACTTGACTCTCAGATGGCTTAGCCTTGGTTGCATATTTTATCACCCATCACAGGGAGCATACAACCACTTATTTCATACTCTACAGCAAGGCATACCATTCCATAGCACATGAGGAAATATAGCCATTATCAGTATTGACCTCATGAAAACTCCACTTTTATATGCACCAGCCTCAATTGCATGTCTTATCACCCATCACAGCCATATAACTACCCCTCTCCAAATCATATTAGGTTTTATAGGTACATGTTTGCATGCTAATTATGTTTAACTTTTCTTGGGTAGACAGAAATAAATGTCTATTCACTTTAGGTGGGGTACCAATGAAAGACTAAAAAAGTAATTCTACCAAGTCTAACTGGGTGAAACAATGAGTTTTTTGAGTGTTATTGTCTTAGGGTTACTATTGCTATGATAATCACTGTGACTAAGGTACCTTGGGGAGGAAAGGGTTTATTTGGCTTACACTTCCTTATCATTGTTCACCATGAAAGGAACAAAGAAAAAATATTAAAAGGGGAAAAGACTAAGTAACATATAAAGCAGAGCTATTAGAATTACAGCTGACCTCTCAATGCAGATTGTATAAGGCAGAAGGGCCTGGACAGGTGTGCTGCAGACTCTACAAGACTATGTAGTTGGAAGATTTCCTGTATCCTGGCCTGCTGGTAGTTGGGACAAATCTCTCTCACACGCATCCTCAAGTAAACACACAGAGGCTTATATTAATTATAACTGCATGGCCATGGCTCAAGCCTTTTGCTAGCTAGCTCTTATATCTTAAATTAGCCCATAACTATTGATCTATGTATTGCCACATATGTCCCATTACATGTTGCTCCTTAGGCAGCTCACTGGCATCTCCTCTCCTTCCTGTCTCTCTCTTTGAATTTCCCACCTGCCTCTAAGCTGTCTTGCCATAGGCCAAATGGCTTTCTTTATCAACCAATCAGAGCAATATATATTCACAGCATACAAAAGACATCCACAGCATGTCTCCTTTTTTTTACAAAAAGGAAGGTTTTAAACTTTAACATAGTAAAATTACATATAATAGAACAATTATCAAGCAAGAATTACAGTTACAATATCTAGTCTATTTGTATTTGGTAAAATTAAAGAAAATATTCTATATCTGTGAGTCTAAAGTTTCATATCTAATTTATCTTTTATCATAACCAAGGAAAATTATAACTATCTAGTCTTCAACTACATCAAAGACCCCAGAAGGATATAATATTACCTAAGTAAACAGGAAGTGCATTGTAAGCAACTTTCAAAAATCTAGAATGACAGAGACAGCTGCCTGCCTGGACAGTCACATAAAGTTCCTCTGCAATGTTGGGTCATCCATCTTCAGCCCATAGGCTTAGTCTCTCAGTCACTTTTCTCTGTGTCCTGTAGAATGCCTGGCAGTTTCTTCTGTGAAGCAGGAACCTGAAGGACCATTTTGACTCACAAAGTTCAGTGGTCATCTTCCTATGGGTCCTTCATGTCCAATTGATGCAACATTTTGTCCAGCAGTCCCGGCAAGAACAGTTTCTTGCCCAAATGGCTATTTTTGCCAAGAAGAAGATAAACTCCGTATGGAGTGTCTTCAATGCCCATCTCTCTCTTTGAAGTAAATCAGTGCTGCCAGGAGCAGATGTATCTCACTGTCCAGAAAGTCTAAGTTTTTAAAATATTTTAAATGCCATATTCTATAGACCTTTGAAGTATTTGAAGATTACCTACCTAACTGAATTATATCTATGTATAACTAGAACTTAACATGACTATAAGTTTGACTATCATAGACTATTAATCTGTATTTTTTAATTATCCATTACAATTTAAATGAGTTACATTAACATAATACCTTAAACAAGAGTAGAAATATACAGATAGTATAACAAAATCAACTCTAAATTTGTATCAATAAACTAAAATCTATACCAATGTAAAACATTTTAAACAAGTTGCTCTTTAAAAGTAGGTTCAACAATCCATCCTTTTATCCTATCCCCCTTTTTCTTTTAGAAAGATATTGACTATGACCAATAACAATTTGTAACCAACAACCTAAACAAAAACAAACATCCATAATCCAGTTTTTGGGAATGTGGGTGTAGTTTTCTAGGGTACTTCCTGCTGATAGTGGGTGCTGTATTCTCTTGGGGATCCTGAGAAGATGAAGAATTATGGTCAAGTCCTGACTGGAGTAGTCTGTGAGGCTGCATTGTCTGAGCCAGTTGCCTTGAAACCATTCTGGATGTTGGATCATCTGGGCCATGGAGACCTTCCAGGGGGTCTTGGCTGGTCAAACCTGATGTATCTTAATCTGGAACAAATCCATAGCATCTTGCTTCCTGTGGAAACAAATGCAGAGCCTCCTTTCCAAAGCAACATATCCTTAGATCCAAATTTTGAAGTCAAGATACCATATATATATAGGCTTAATTTAGTAGCCTTTACAATCAAATGTCTTTCTGCAGTTAAAAATATCAAGGACAACACAATTCAGATTCTCTGTGTAACATCCATCTTTATGTGGCTTATTTTTTATATTACCTTTACTGTCTCTTTAAAGACTTTGTTTTTTAAAATGATTTCTTTATATGTCTATTATCCTTTTCCTCTCTCTTCCAAGCCTATGTACATTTTTACACACACTGTAAACCATTTAAAGTTTTATTCCATCTGAATCTGCCTTATTGTGAATCTATTGCTTTAAACTGCAGCATTACTAGGACTGAAATGGCAGCTTTCGCTGCTGGCTCTGCCCATCTCAGCTTTCCAACATGGCAGAACTACATTTATAGCCAGCTCTGGGAACCAGGCTCACCACTGACTGTGGGAAGCAGTGGGTCTATGCTTCCATCTAGCAGCATGTAGCCCAGAAACCTCTTTTTTAAAAAAAATTTTCTGTACTAGCAAAAGCTAAATCTGTCACGATGCAGTGCACTGTGTGGCTTGGAGACACCCACTGTGTACTGTGGTGGAAATCTGCCATGCTGCACTCAAGGCCACATGCCACTGCAAACCTGCCATACTGTAGCTCAGGGCCGGCCTGAGAGACACAACTAGGAAGCTGTTTTTAGCTCCATTTTAGAATCTTTTTAAAAAAGGTTTCTTAGGTTTTAGGTCTCATGTTTTGGTGCCATTTGTAGTCAGAAGTTTTTCTGTGTTAACTTATAGTGGTATTCTATTTGTACTGAAATGTGATTTTATTTGTATGTTAATAAATAAAGTTGCCTAGGGGTCAGAGCTATTAGCAAGCCATAGCGAAAGCCAGGGCGGTAGTGGTGCACACCTTTAATCCCAGCACTTGGTAAGCAGAAGTAGGTAGATCTCTGTGTGTTCAAGGATACAGCCAGCATTGGAGACACACGCCCTTAATCTCAATACCAACCATAGAAGACCTGGAGGTCTGTACAGACAGGCAGTGACAAGGCAGTCACGTAGTTGGGTTTACAACCAATGAGAAGGAAGAACAAGGACTCTTTATAACACAAACGCACAGGAAGTAACTCCTTTTTTTCGGAGAGGTCTCTTGGCGGGAGAGGCTAGCTGGCGTTAAGCGGGTAAGGCTCTTAGCTCTGACCTCTTGGGCTTTCATCTTTACATTGGCTCTGTGTTTCTTATTTAATAAGGCGGTTTGGATACATCTACATTAACTAAGCTGACAAACATCACCAAAAGATCAGCTTTGAACTACAAACTGCTCAGAACAATTTCAAGATGGCTAGCTAAGATGATCCAGCTTTACAGACTACTCGAACAAGGACTTGAGATAAGCCCTGCACTTTGACATTATGCAGAGACTGGTCAACAAATGATATAGCCACCTCTCCCGGAACTTGACAATTAACCCAAAAATTTTCTTTTCAGGATCTCCTAAAGATGCCTTTGCCCACAAACAGCAGGAAGCAATTTTAAGAGCACAACACCCACATTTCCAAGAGGTCAGGTTGGATGGGTGGTTTTTGGTCTTTCAATGGGTTTCAGGTTTGGGATAGTTGTCATTATTTAGGAGGGTTGGTTACAAGTTGTTAATGGTCAGGAAAAGGGCTAAATAAAGGAGATTAGATTTAAGGTTCTTGTTTGAAAAAAAAAGAAAGAGGATATAGATAAGAGGTAGATTATTGAATCTACTACAAAAAGATATAGAAATGATAGAATAAAGGGTAGATTATTGAATCTACTCTGAAAAGAAGAAAGAGAGGATATAGGTATGATATAGATAAAAAGGTAGATTTTTGAATCTACTTTTAAAAGACAATTACTAGTTTTAAATATTTTACATTGGATTGGGTTTTTATATATTATATACAAATTATATATATTGAGATTGATATTGGTAGAAAATGCTGTACATATATTTCTAATCTTGTTCAGGACATTGTACTTATACAGTTCATTTAACAATGCAATGCAATTTGCTAATCCTTGAAAGTTATTATCAACTATTAGGATTTAGAGAAATGAAAGTCAGTAGTTAGACATTACAATCAAACTTGTAGTCATATTAGGTATGTTTTCAAGGTCAAGCAGAGATATATTTTAGATAGACAGGTCATCTTCAAATCCTTCAGAGATCTAAAGAATATGGCACTTAAAATGTTTTTTTTAAATTTTATAATTTAATTTAATTTTGCATATCAGCCACGGATTCCCTTGTTCTCCCCACTCCTGCTCCAACCGCCTTCCCCCCAGCCCACCCCCCATTCCTATCTCCTCCAGGGCAAAGACTTCCCTGAGGATTGAGTTCAACCTGGTAGATTCAGTCCAGGCAGGTCCAGTCCCCTCCTCTCAGGCTGAGCCAAGTGTCCCTGTATAAGCCCCAGGTTTCAAACAGTCAACTCATGCACTGAGTACAGGACCCGGTCCCACTGCCTGGATGCCTCCCAAACAGATCAAGCTAATCAACTGTCTCACTTATCCAGAGGGCCTGATCCAGTTGGGGGCTCCTCAGCCATTGGTTCATAGTTCATGTGTTTCCATTAGTTTGGATATTTGTCCCTGTGCTTTTTCCAACCTTGGTCTCAACAATTCTCGCT